>PVHX01001163.1:0-224417 GCA_004024805.1 Geosciurus inauris | reverse complement strand
AAATCTCTGTGGAGTACATAGGACTCGATGCCAGTTCTACACATTTTCTCTTGACTTGATGCTTGATCTTTCTCTGTTTAATAATTTAAAAACCAAAGTGCATAATTGTTTGGATCATCAAAAATATTTTTTCATAGATTTCTGAAACCTCCTTTCCCCTTACCTGTATGTGTGTGTGCATATAATATATATATATAATTTTCACATATATTATACATATACATGCATATATATATTTCATTAAATAAAAAGAAATGGTTAGGTAAATTTATGTTTTAAAATAAATGTAGTACTTAATTTTCAAATGGCTATTTCATTATATACATTAATGAACTAAAGATGATGGTATGTAACAAAGTCATGTTATTGTTTACAATGTCTTAAAGTCAAAGAGTTAGACTTTTACAAAATACTAATGGTTTTCTGCAATGTGACCACCTCTTAAGGAGTGGTTTCTGTTGTCACATGGTAATCAAGGTGAGCAGGAGCCTGAGAATATATCTAGAACATGACAAGGTGACACAAGTACCTAAAGATTATCCTAGTCAGTTAGTTGGTATAAACTCCTGGGGGGAGAATATAATAATTTGTGAAAAATGAAATTTTTAGAAAGATAGAGAATACTGACTACAATATCAGAATGAAGCACTAAGGTTGGTAAAAGAATAAAGGGATTATAAATACATGAAAGTGTCTCTTAAGAAGACTGAAAGAGGAACAGAGCCAAGTCTAGACAGGTTCTCTGATATCTTCACTCTACCACTTGCCACTCAAGCGGCTCCAACCTGAGGTATTTTCTTTCTTTCTGGGATCCATTCTGATATCTGCTCTGTGCTCACTGGAAAGTATAACCAGTGCAATGGCAAAATCAGGAAGACTGTGTCACAAGGAAAATTGAGTAAGCCAAATTGAGCTCACATCTTTTTCTAATATGGAGGGCAAACTTATCCACAGAATTTATAGAAAAACTTGAGAATTACTTAAAAAGTATCAGGAGAGAGGCATGGAAGTTCAGACATATCTTCAACTCACTTTACAAAGAAAAAAAATATATAGTATGCTAAAGACTATCACAGTCCCCAGAAACACTTCTCCAGATGTGTTTCACAGAAATGATCGTCCATACCTCCCATTCCAGCGATAAAGCCCTTATCTGTTTTAGGAACACACTGGGATCTAGTTGTTTGAGTTGACTTTTTCATCACCATGACCAGAAGACCTGAAAAGAACAACATACAAGAGAAATAGCTTATTTCTGCTCAAGATTTCAGAGATTCAGTCCATGGTCTTGGTCCATGGTCTTCTGACACCATAGCTGTAGATCCAAGGTGAGGCAGAACATCATGGCAGAAGGGCATGAGGGCATGACAGAGGAAAGCAACACAGAACATGGCAATCAGGAATGAGAGGGAGAGAGAGAGAGAGAGAGAGACTTCTGCTCACCAAGGACAAAATAAAAACCCCCAAGACAAAACCCCTAGTGACATTCTTCCTCCATCCATATCCTACCTGTGTATGCCTACAGTTCCTGCCCAGTTAATCCATACTGGTGGATTGATTCACAGTTTAGATTAAGGCTCTTAGAACCCCATCTTGAATTGCCTCATACATAAGATTTGGAGGGACACTTTATATCTAAACAATCACATTCCACCCCTGACTACCTAAAGCTCTTGCCCACCTCAAAATGCAAAATGTGTTTAGTTCCTTTTTAAGAGTTCCCACAGTATTAACAGTTCCAGTATCACCTCAAAATCCAAGTCCAAAATCTCATCTTAAATTCAAGGCAAATTCATGGATATTTCCCCTGTAAAGATCAAAAGCACATCGCATATGTCCAACATATAATAGCATAGAGTAAACATTTCCATTCATGGAGAAATAGGGATATAGAAGGAAAGAAGGGGATCAAAGTAAGACTGAAATTCAGCTGGGCAAATAAGTCCTTAAACTCCACATTTAGCATGTGGGGCAGATGATATCCTGATGTTCTCTTCAAAGGTCCTGCAAAGCTCTGCCTCTATGGCCTTGCTGGTTACAACCCACATGACCACTCTCTAGGCTTTTCTTCTGCTCAATTCATGCAACTTCCTTGGCTGATTAAGTGATGTTATGGCATCACTTAATCTTGGGGGTCCCCACTGCAGTTTTGGCTTCCTTCTTATTTATTCATGCATCATCTTCTCAGGGGCAGCCTACAGAGACTCTGACCCTGCTACACTCTGCCTAGCCTCCCAGGCCAACCTGTGAAATCACAGTGAAAGCTTCCATGACCTCCTACCTCTAGCGTCCTATGTTCCTGCAGAACCAGCACTACATGGTTGATGCTAAGTTCTGCTACAACCTCAAGTAGTAGCCAAGACTCCATGGACCACAGTTGCAGAAACCTCTGAATTTCTGGGCTGTTGAACACTATGAAAAAACTTTTCTGGCAAAATGTCAAGTTTTCCAAATCTTTATGCTTTGCTCTATGCTCTTCATTATCACAGTAAACTTGGCTAAAAGCCACCAGCAATATCCATGCCAACACCTGAATGTTGTGCTGCCTTGAAATTTTCTCTGGCAGATTAATTAGTCCATCACCTTCAAATTCAGCATCACAGGAGGTCTTAGGACATGGGCAAAATGCAGACACTGTTTTTGCCAGAATCTAATGTGAAAGGCTTCTAGGACAATATCCATAGCATTGCCCTCTTCTGAAACCTCATGAGCCCAGTCTTTACTATAGTACTATTAGCATTCTGGTCTTCTGAGCTCTAACCAGAATTGTCTATGAAGCTCTGCTTATAACATTCTAAAGCTTTTCTGGATCACATCTCTGAACTTTTCAAAATTCATCCCCCTGTAAACCAGCTCCAAATGTTCTGAATGAAATGGTCATGTTTAGTCATGGCAATGACCCACTTTTCATAACCAGTTTCTATTTTAGTAAGCTTTTCATTGCTGTGACCAACATACCTGACAAAAATTTGGAGGAGGAAGTTTAATTTGGCTCACAGTTTTAGAGGTTCAGTCCATGTTCAGCTGACTCCATAGCTCTGGACACAAAGTGAGACAAAATATCATGGCGGAAGGGTAGGACAGATGAAAGCAACTCAAGACATGGCAGCAAGGGAGAAATCACACACACACACACACACACAGAGAGAGAGAGAGAGAGAGAGAGAGAGAGAGAGAAAGGAGTTCTGCTCACCAGGAACAAAATATAAACACCAAAGTGAGATAGGATGTGATGTGCTTCCTCCGGTAATACTCTATCTGCCTACAGTGACCGCCCAATTAATCCATATAGGTGAATTAATTCACTGATTAAGTGAAGGCCTTACAATTTTATCATTTCACTTCTTCCATTGTCTCACACATGAGCTTTGCGGGATAACTCATTCCTAAACCATAATACCTGGCCATCAATACTCTTCCAGTAATCCTCACAGGAATACTTCATGTCATTCACTTCTTGTCATTATTCTCATGTTGATATAATTGATGCTTCTCCATAGAAATTTTTCTTTGACATCCATCCCAGAAATATTAAATTCTCCCATTACACTCATTCCTACCTTTCATAGCTCATATTATAGTTTGCACTTATATAATTTTCCTGTGAATGCATTTAATTGTCTGCCTTACCAGTAGAGTAGAAGCTAGTGTTTTTCAGTCTTGGTACATGTGAAATCATCAGGAGCCTTTCAAAAAGTTCTAATGCCAAAACCATACCCAAGAGATATAGATTTCATTATTCTGGCTCTTGTTTAAGGCTCAGAAATATTTAAAGCTTCCAAGATGATTCTGATATGTGGGAGAAAAAGATGAAAGTCTGTGATGCACAAGGATTTATGAAGCCAAGAACCAAATTTTACAGATTATGCACTCTGTGTCCAGCAGATTCTCTGCCACATGGCAGCCTGAAAACAAGGGCCCCAACCTTGAGTAGCTGAAGGGCAGCATCCAGAATGATGATTTTTACTTTTTAATGAGTAAAATGCATATGGGTATTTGTTAGAAAAGAAGAGCAGGAAGATAGTTTAGGCTAAAATCAGGAGGTAAAACCAGAAGCAAGCAAGGTGTTATTTTGGTGGTTTGAGGGGGTTCAAGATACCAGTAGACATGGCTTAAATTTCCAATCATTTATAGGCTATATGACCTTTGATAATTTTTTTAACCTTTTTGTGTCTCAATTTCCTCATATGAAAAAATGATAGTAACAAGATTTATCTTATACAGTTGTTGTGAATATTTGATTAATAAATATGTAAGTATAGAGTACGTGCTAAGTTATTTTTACCTGGTGTCATTATCACTAACTGAGTACACTCATTTTATTCTGAAAACACAACATGTGAACCCAAAAGGAATGACATATTATAAGGGAAATCGCTCATTTGCCTCTGAAAAATGAGTGATGTGTATCAACATGATGAAAGTAATGCTCTGAGCACTGCCCAGCTGGAAGCCATGTATATAAACCATGCTGTTTTGGACACTCAACTAATGACATATTCATGGAAGTACTGAGAAATTCTCTACTCCAAAGGAAACCCTAGATTTTTCCTCTCCCTTTGCTTTCTGTGTTTTTACATGACACAGATGTAATGCATAATATAAAATTATTAAAATACTAAAAATTTAGTAGTATATTGATATATAAAGAAAATAAAGTTTAAAATTAATGAATGTTGAAGGAGCAAGCAATGTTTATAAAAAGGAAGAGTATTTGGTAAAGAATCAAGAATTTTAAAAAACTGCACAATTCTATGGGGAAATGTTGAGAGGATTTGTAAGAAGCAAATTGTAAAAACCAACTGATTTTTAATATTCAACTCTTTTCAAGTGTTGCTGCCAAGGACTGCCAATTTATAAAACAGGATAGATACATGTAAATAATTGATTCAGTGATGGTGTCCTTCATTTTCATTTAGAAAGATCTACTTGAAGATTTTCAGCTGCTTGAAATTTATAAAGCATATGTTCTGGCTCTACAGACGACTTCTGTTCAAACTCACTCTCTTGATATGAGGGAGGGCATAACCAAGTCCAGCAGAGCTGATCATGATGGATTCATTTCCAAGTATGATTAAGAGTGTGGACCACATATGGTCCATAATTATTGCTGCTGCTGTTTACTAACAAGGGGAATTGGTACATTCAAAAGAATTCCTTTTTCCATTCTGAGGATTTTTAATGCTTCCCTTTCAACCCCGCATTGAACGCTTGCATTTCTATGGAACTAAATGACATAAACCATAATGATGAGTCTGGTTTTCAGAATGTATTAGTTATAATTTGCGAATATAATTAGAAATGCTGCTGGGGAAGGTCATATTTCAGAAATAATGATGGTAAATCTCTTCAGCTGGAAAGGTCTTCCAACAAGAGACATTCTCCCTTCATATATAACTGACCAGTAATTCTTTACTATTATTATGACCACCTGAACATTACCAGGGTAACACAAGAAAACTTTCAAAGCTCTCGGCATCGAGAATTTCAAGTATTTCCTCTCTTTTAAATATAAAGGTGATGAATGTCAACTCTTTAATTTATAGAGTTTTAACAAAACCGGAAAGGGCAGGATAAAAGCCTTAATGTCACAAGTTTAGTTGGATATTAATATAAAGTGCCTCTATGCCCTGGAACTAGAATTTAATAGGCAGGCTTTCTTTAGGTAGTTCAGTACAGGTTTCAGTGGACAGGTAACATAAACAGAGACTTATGTATGAGCTTCACCTTTATGTTTCTCTGTCCTTTTCTCAACTACTGCACTTTTTCTCTTTAAAAATATATTTTAAATGTAATTGATTCAATATAATGTCAATGCCTTTTATTTTAGTGATGGGCTTTGAACTACCTGTCCCCTGCAAAAAAAAAGGAGGAGGAGGAGGAGGAGGAGGAGGAGGAAGAGGAGGAAAAAGCTTTCTCTTTTAACATTCCAAACCTAAGAAGGGACTTAATCCAAGTTCTGTTAGGCTACCTTATTGTAATGTCCCAAAATTTTCTGGAACATAATTTTTGTGTCCATACAAAGGACAGTTGCACACCATGCACTAGCTTACCTATTGTAATCTGTTGTGTGGAGTTTCATCTGTCATCCTTGCCTTATAAACACGTAGCAGGTGGTTTATTATTTAAAGTTATAGTAGCTGTTTCTTCTAGTTCACTAAATAGTAACTTTTGTTAGCTATCTAGACATTTACTTGTGGCTGGAAAATTTAACAGCACAACTGTGTCTCATAATCATATGAACAAGACAATAGGATCATAACTTCGAAAGTCATTTCAAAGGAACTTAAGAAAGACTGCACTTCGTTTATATTTGCAAAATGCTTGACATAAGTTTTTAAAAAATAATTTCTACATATTCAGTAAAAGCTATTAAATTAAATTATAACATATATTTTGACTTTCTATAGTAAAATAATAACATTTTAGTTTTAGGAGCATTTATTAACATGATAGAGATCTAGAGAACATAATGAACAAATTGGCAAAGGACACAAAAATGATAAACTTTCCAACAGACATGCCTTGGTGGCTTTTACAAAATGCCATTTAACACTATGCTATGATTTACTTTACCCACGTCTCTGTAAAATGAAAATTGATTCTAGTTTTAAAAGTGCTATTTTTGTCCTTCATTCAGGATCCAGAATCCCCTAATAATTGCCTTAGGAAATCACCATTTTAGGTTTAATCTGAGTTAGTAAACCCCATATGTAGTTTTGGAAATGAGAATGGCCCAACAGCTTTCAACTGTCCTTGGAGACATGTAAGTATAGGAATGGTTTAGCAGTTCTCCTCATGCACTTCTGATTCTGAGAGTGCCACAAAATGTTCTTCCCTGAGTAACTGACTACAGCAGGCCAACGGACAAAACCTACAAGTAGAATAGTGACAGTGTAGATGCAGAAAGACTGGGAAACTCAGTGAGTGAGTGGAAGAAGTAGGGGTCTGATTTTCTTTTAGGTATTCAAAGTTGCCTGAAAGAAATACTACTTTAAAGTTCATAGGGGCAGTCCACTTCACCAGCAAACTTAATTTTCTGAAGCCACATTCAGGGCAGAAAGTTCAGAGAAGAGAATAGCATGTTTATTGCCTGCAGTCAGTTGGAAGCTTAAATTATAGATTTTGAATATAAAACTTTTCTGCTTTCAAGTAGGAAACTAGACAAATTTGAGACTAAACTTTCAGATGAAAATAGAAAGCTGCTTATTTAGCTTGAACCAAAAGAATTGAAAGACAATTTTTAAAAAGTCATAAAATTAGAACAGTGATAATATTTTTAATCAACTTCTTGTGCAAGTTATCATTTGGCTTTTCTATTTTCAGAATTTTATGAGCATTTTTACCCAATTTTTTGCATCTTACATACACACTATTTTATAATTGTGGGTGATAGCAGAATATCGTGAAGCTTATTTTGACTTTCCTTTATTTAAACTTTGATAATCTCAGGGAAAGTGGTAACAATAAGTTTTTTAATGTTCATGGAAAATTGTGTCAATCCTACCATGGTCCAGTTTACACTTGATATTATTTGTGACAACAAAACCCCAGACTCAACTACCCAGAGCTAGCAATAGAGTTCTATGTGCTTTCTTCTTTTGCTTTAAAGAGAAAACTTAAAAATGGGAGCTTTCTTGTATAGCTAGGCTTTGTGGACAAAAGCTGTGTTTTCAGCAAGTTGAAATTTCCCTCAGGGTGGACAGCTGCCTTGAGAAACAGGAATACATGCTGCATTCACTATTCTCAAGTATGTGTGTTTAATACAGGCCAGGAGAGAGCTCATAGTGTGACAGATTTCTATAGCTTTGTATTCCAAAGCTCATAGAAAGTTCTTAATCATTCATACCTTGATAGACCTTCAGGCCAGTCTTTTAGCGAAGAAGGAGAGAGAATATAGTGGTGACAAAGCGCAATTGATGATGTCAACTCTCCCTTCTCTTGCAAGTGGTTTACCAGATAAATTCCTTCTGGGCTCAGGCATAAAGATGACTGTTCTTGTGAAAACAATAACTTTTGTCTAATTTGAATAATTGATGGTTCAATCTAAGAGGATCATTCCATAAAGATCAAAATACCTAATTTCTTTGAAAACAAAAATACAAAAAATATTTTAACTAATATGCATCTGCTTCTAAAAAAGCACTTAAGGAATAAAATAAAGTTTAAACCTTGGCTCTTCCATTCAACTGCTGTGTGAACTTTGCTAATTTGCCTAACCTCCATGTGCCTCCATTTCTTCCTCTGTATAATGAAAATGATGGCAACACCTGCTTTTTATGAATGTAAATGACAGATTCAATAAGATACTACATGTAAAGAATTTCAATAGTGAATAGCACTTTGTAATTGCTCTCTAAATACTGTGACCATGCTATCATGACTATTATAATAACTAAGTATTTGCACACTAAATATAACTGAAGTCTGACACTGACTTTCCTGTGTGTTTGTGTATATGAACAGCCTAAGATGCAATTTGTTGTTAAGACTTCAGATGATCTACAGTTTTAGTTCCTCTAAAAATGATCTCAGCATTTCATTTCTTAATGAAGTATCTTAAAAAACATTTCCAGCATCAAAAATGAGAAGTAAAATATATAGAAGAGTCATACAAATGCCTACCTGTACAAAGTTACTCTTAATCACTAAAAGCCTAGTATCGGTTTGCAAGTTTAAGATAATATCATTTCATGTTGGAAAAAACAAACCAAGAATCTAAGATGTAGTGCAACTGCATGTGAAAATAGGGTCTAGCTCATCTCTGGGAATTTTGCTTGTAGGGAATTGAAACCCATGTATCAGGCATGTCTTTGCCTCTATCTCAAATTCCTATCACCTCTAGGAAACCTTGAAAAAAATCATTGTTAAATTTTGTGTGTTCTGTGACAATCTTTTGATGAAATGAGGAACATACATAGTAGATATCAAGACTCTACGTTACTTGAATAAAGTCATGCATATTTTTATTTTTTTTCTAGATAAAACAAATGGGTTTTTCTTGGTTCTCATCTATCTTCTTTCAAAATCTGATATTGATAACTACTTCCTGTCCTATAGTCTGATTTCTTTGCTTCTGATAGTCAGTTGACTTTGCTTCATTCTGGCTCTTCTCCCAAAGTCTTTTTTTAAACATTTGGTTGTCTCATTGCTCACTTATATTCACTATGAAATCATTTAGTCCTGTGGCTTTCAGCTAACACTTCCTTACTCATGATTTTAAAATCCTGGTCTCTAATTACAAACTCAGCTGCTTCCAATCCTGCTTCAGTATCAGAACAGAGCGCTTGTATTTGGATATAGAGTTATACTTTCAAGTCATACTTTCATTTCAAAATGCCTGCTGTGGCTGGTCTCTTTATCTTCAAAACTGGCTCCCAGTGGGTACTCCTCAGTTCTGTAACAGTGTCTACCACATTCTAATCAACAAAAATAAAATTTCACACAAAGAACCTAACTGTAGGAGGAAGAATTCTAATGTTTTTCAAGATGCTTACTTATGCTAGGCATGTCCTGCATAATTTCAGAATATGGAAGATTTCATTTCCTATGGTTAGGATATGTTACAGGTGGCTTTAAGAAAAAAAGTTATTTTGGGTGGGTCTGACTTAAGTGAGCACTTAAGAGGGACTAGTCTTTTCTGCACAGATTCAAACATGCAAGGAAAAATGCAAAGGAAATCATTGCTGTGTGTCAGCTTTTTATCTTTTTATCTTTATCTTTGACCAAACTACCTGAGAAAACTCTCTTAGAGGTGGAAATGTTTATTTTGAGCTCATAGTTTCAGAGATTTACTTCATGGTCAACCGATTGCATTGCTTTGGCCCTGAGGTAAGGCAGAACATCAGAGTGGATGTTGTCACTGGGGGAGTGCCCTGGAACCGTTCATCTTCTCTGTAGTCCCTCACCCCGCTTTTCTCTCTGCTTCCTGGTCACCATGAATGGAGCAGCACTCCTCTACCCTACGTACTCTTCTACCATGATATTCTGCCTCACCTTGGGTCCAGAGCCATGGAATCAATTAAGCATAAACTGAACCTCTGAAACTGTAAGACAAAATTAAACTCTGTAATTTGCTTACAGAGATGAAAAGCTCATGAATAGAATTGCTATGATTAAAGTAAAGGGCCCTGTGAAAGGATGTGACTTCAGTCTCATACAGTAGAATAGAATTCTGCCCCAACTATGTGAGCTTGGAAGAGGACCCAGTTCCACCTAGAATTGTAGTCCAGCTGACATCTTCATTATAGCCTCAGGAGAAACTAGACAGAGGAACCAGACACACATAACACCTAGACTTCTGATCTATAGAATTATGAGCTAATGAGTATTTTACACTGTTAGATGATGGTAGGTTTGTGGCAATAGGAAAGCAATACATTACTCTTTGTAAGCACACCTCTCCCCCAACAAAGCGTGTTTTAGCAACCCAGAAGCCCCCCGTTAGTATTTTAATGTAAGAGGAAGAGCTAAGTTTTAAGTAGTGCCAGAGGTCTTCCTTCTATTTCTTGAATTTCCTACCAGATGCTTCCCACCATCGCCCTCTATGAGCACATTTATCATTTTGGAGATGGGAATTCCAGTAACAATGAAAGCACACTGTATCCGCTTAGCTCCTCTCTATTGGATAATAATGAGCAACACATTTGAAGAGATAAACTCCTTCAGAAAGACCCTCATGATAGCAATGGATACAGATGCCATAGTGAATGATCAAGTCTCAGGATGTCATAAAGAATGTACAGAAAGGAACTATCTTAGGCTCCACGAGTAATTTTAATCCCTCAATTTATTCTTCCAAGAATATAAAATGCTGTAACAGTAAAAACTACAGTTGGATGATTATCTCTATTTCAGATTCTGCTGCTCACCATTTAAATACTTTGTTTCCTGTTTTAATGACATAGGTATTAAACCACTGAAAACCAACCCTCCTTTCTGACACTGTTTATGCACTCTTCATTTCAAGCATATTATATCACTGGACCAAACTTCTCTCTTCGATACTATGGTATGGATGGACATATAAATCTTTGCTAAGTCTTGCT
The DNA here is from genome assembly GCA_004024805.1 of Geosciurus inauris. Taxonomy (NCBI): domain Eukaryota; kingdom Metazoa; phylum Chordata; class Mammalia; order Rodentia; family Sciuridae; genus Geosciurus; species Geosciurus inauris. The sequence goes on along the minus strand of PVHX01001163.1, from coordinate 213,369 downwards.
AATAATCTACAGATAGCTCCCTTACTTAACACAATGAAATTTAGCTCATTTTACTTTTTATAGGCTTTACCCTTTTTCTCTCAATTCCTAAACTCTGATTGGAAGTAAATACCCATACATTGAAGCTCTGGGTTAAGTGGTAAAGCAGATAAAACACATTGGATTTTATACAATTTAGATACTACTTTAATCTTTTCTAAACTGTCAAGCAAGCAAATGTTCAGGTGCTAAATAAGTTTCAAGGATAATTAAAAGAGAAATCATTGAAAATAAACCTGTCAACTTATTTTCCACAGGAAAATAAGAGGTTCTAATCTTTTCATAATGAATAGCAACAAAATTAAATTCTATTCAGCTCAATATAAATTTTAAAACAGGTAAAAAATATATTAGTTAGAAGAAAATGTTTTGCCAAGGCCCATGAGCTTCAGCTAAACTAAACACTACTTCTCCAGCATATTTCTAATTAAATATGCAATTAAAAATGTTCACTGCACCCTGAGGCCTCCCATCTTATTTAAATAACTGCTTGTCCTACTTTGAAAAGCAAGTTATAGCTTTCTAAGTATTTTTTATATCCTTCGGATTTTCTGTGATTTCTCTAACAAATACATTTCTTATTAAAAAGTAACCCTTTAGAAATATGAACAATTCCTTAAACATTTAATAAGCATAAATTGGATATCTTTAAGCAGCTAATACAAATAAAAGCATAAAAATATTCTGTAAAAAATGTGAGTGTCCACTTCTTAAAAAGCAATTTAGGAGCCGGGCATAGTGGCACATGCCTGTAATCCCAGCACTTTGGGAGGCTGAGAGAGGAGAATCACAAGTTCAAAGCCAGCCTCAGCAACGGCGAGGCACTAAGCAACTCAGTGAGACCCTGTCTCTACATAAAACACAAAATAGGGCTGGCGATGTGGCTCAGTGGTGGGGTACCCAAGTTCAATCCCCATACCAAAAAAAAAAAGCAATTTAGACATGATTTCATATATCTCTTTGACTTAGATACCAATGGAAAACTATAAAACAAATGTCCCAACTCATTGTATGTCCATTATATGTTATCTAATAGAAATGAAGATTTACTTATTTCTGTGATTTTAAATGGTTCCCTGTACCAGGCTTTTATTCCTCTTTTGGAGTAAAAATGCCTTATTGTGCTAAAATTATCACAGTGTGCATATTATTTATGGAAAATTTTTATTTTAGATTTTAAGTACTTTTCACAGATTATGAGTTGGGCAACTGGCTAGTTACTTAGATCTCTAAGGTTTTCGTTTACCAGATTCTCTACTGAAAAAATAAAAAAGACAATGATGAATATTTTTGCTACTAGAGTTTCATAGTAAAATTTCATTATTTGAGCTCATCCCTTAAATGTTTTATTTCTGTGGTAGTGGTTGGGTTTTAAAATAGAGCAATTTGTGGTAGCTCCTTGAAAATGCCAAGCTGTGTCTTTTTGGTTGCTTGCCTAGAAGGCAATTCTGGAGATCACACACAAACAAAATGAGGTTTGCAGATGTCAGACCGTAAATAGGTGAGAAATTTTGGGAATAGCTACATATAAGTGATATTTAGAACAAACCAAACTGATGAGTCTTTAATATTTGTATGTAATGAAGAACAATTGTGCATATGTGTCAGAAGAGAGCAGGAAGTCTTAAGAAAAAAGGAGGGCGTGGATCATTCACAGATGCACATTAGGAAATCCAAAAAGGTAAAAATCATATGAAGAGAACCTCCAGTCAACTAAAAATAAGAAAAAGGCAAATCCAGACAAATCTGCTATGTTACACTGGTCTTCTAAAGACAAAAAAAAAAAAAAAAAAAAAACAGATAATACCAACAAATGGTCAAAAATGTGAAGAAATATGTGTGACTACTGGTGAGAGTTTCCATAGTAACACCTTTTTTTGCAGAGCAATGTGGCAGCAGTTGGTGAAATTAGGAATATATACATGGTGTAACCCAGGTGTCCCTCTCCTGGATACAACTGCAGAGATGATTTCCTGTAAGGAGATTAGAGGATCTTCACTGCAGCAGCACATTGTGCAACGAAAGGCCTGGGGCCACTGTCTTTTCCATCTTGAGAGACTGAACATGAATGGATGCACACTGCAAAACATTATGGTGTCTATTATGGAGCAATCAGGAGGAATGTCCTAGATGTACATAAAGAAGTATGACTGCATCTTTCAATCACTGAGCAAAAATAGAAAAGGAAAACAATATGAGATTTGTGTCCCAAACCAGTTTATGTAAATAATACGTGAGACTAATGATACATACATGTAAATTTTGTTAAACAACTTAGAGTAGATGCCTATGAGGTAGAATGGGAGTAGAGTTAGTGTACAAGAAGATCAATTATCATAATGAATAATTATTGATATAACTGAATGTTATGAATAACTAAATTCTCAACACTTGAGATTAAAGATAAAATCTGCTGAAAATATAGGATGCAAATACTACTACTGAATGACTTGCATCCACTCAAGAGAATAAATGGATTTAAGCACTTTATGATGCCATTTACATATAAAAATGACATGCTTTTTATAAATCTTTCTTATTTCCTCATTAAGTATTTCCTCCCAACTTTACTTATCAACATTTGTGTTAGTCTACTTTGATTTACTGTGGGCAAATTATAAGCATTCATATTTACTCCATAATTCAATCTTTCCACTAATCAAATATGACCTTTTCCAAGTTAGTATTTTTTCTAAAGTGAGTCTTTGTTTTGCTCTTGAAGGATATGAAAGAGTTTAAGCTATGAAGGTTTTGTTTGTTTCCATAAATTCAGAGCCAGATCTATTCAAAGAAAAAGCAGTAATTCATTAAAGACAAAAATGACTAGAAAGAGATCTACCCTGCCCCCACCATGAAAAGCCTGTGATTATGTTAAAACAATATTCTAGTGAACACTGAGAGATGATCAGTTTGGTAGCATTAGCAGCTATAAGCATAACAAGGCTTGAGTAAGAATAATTCAGCCATTTTCCTTCTTATTTGAAAATAGTATTTCTTACCCCCATAACTCTACAATATATGTATGCTAACCTTCCAGGACAGAAGAGGAGCCTTAGGAAAACATCTTAAAATACTAAATCCATATTCCATATATCATATTATTTTCATACTTTAAGTCTTTGATGTCTAGTTGTTTCTATGTAGTATACTAATAACATTACCAGTTGATATTAAATGTTACTGATAAGAGTCTTAGACATAGAATGGATATAAAAAGTGGAAGTAAAATGCTGTTGTTGAAATATCCTTATGTCCTCGGTGTTTCCAACATAAAATAAGCATTAGAAAGCCCATTTAACTTGAACGTAAGGCTAGATCACAGGAGAGATTGGTATATTCTCAAACCTGTGATATGCCCTTAGTTTGTCTTTGACATCAACAGCATCATCATCAGATTTTCTGTGACTATGAGGACACTTTGTAATGAAGGCAAGCTGAATAGATTAATGTATAGATTTTGTGGTTTGACAAAAAGTGGAAGTCCATTGGGCACTATGCCATTATTTCTGTCCACCATTATGAGAAAATATAACCAATATATTCCTATAACCAGCAAATGATTACCAAGTTCTCATGAAATTTAAGGTCCTAGAATGAGGCAATGTTACTAATCTAGTTATCCACTATTGTATGGGAGAGGAAAAAACAAGATTCATAGATAATAAAATATTGGAAATGAATGGTATAAGTTAAGGGAATTAAGACAGTGAGCAGCTGGGAGATGCAGGCTACCCCAGAGTTCATTCCCAAGCCCATGTTGTGACCACTTGCTCACTTTGAAGGGTTAAGTCTCTTGCTTCCCTAGAGGGATTGCATTTTTAAAGTGGAGACATTCCTTTCCCAAAGAGGATAAAATAAATTTTGTACTTATAAAGGTAAAGAGGGTGGGTATTCCTGTCTCTATATAGGCTCTGGAGGTTATAATTTGGGAGTTTGCATTAAATTCTTGTGGCTGCAATATCAAAACCAAACAGGGAGTTTTCAAAAAAAGAAATACATTATCTCATAGTACTGGAGACAAGGGCCATATTCTTTCTGAAGCCTTTAAGGAAAGATCTGCCCTTGCTTTCTCTATCTTCTGGTAGCAAGGGTATTTTCTGGCTCATGGGAGCAAAATCCCAACCTCTGTCACATTCTTAAGTGCCTGTTTTTCCTCTGTGTTTGTGTCTTTGTTTGGCATTCATTATCTTTTTTTCTCCTTCCTACAAGGATACCCAGTAATTTCAACATAAAGTCCTTACTCTAGTATGACTTCTTGTAAGTCAATTGTATCTGCAGTTACCCCATTTCGAATAAGGTCACCCTTGGAAGCACAAGGGGTTAAAATTCAACAGTTTTTGAGGACACATTTCACCTCATAAAACAGACTCTCTCTCCTAGTATGAATCTACCATAAGGAAATAGGAAATTCATCTGGTTTTGATATTGTCACCCAGGTGTGCTGGTTATGGGGGACCAAACCTACACTGATATTCTGACACTGTCTTTGCTTTGAGTAAATATATTTTTTATTCAGATGGCATTTCTGCCAGTATCTTTCTATTGGCCTGTCTAATTGATCCAGTAAAATAATGTCTGAGACCTCCAATGTTCTTAACATCAAGTTGCAAGAGGAGGGAGAGACCCACTTTACTGTGGAGGAAGTTACCTCTGATCTAGTACATGGGCAAGATTGAGTAAAAGAATGATTAAATGTTGACTGAAATGTATTATTTATTTATCAGTCTGGAATTCATGAAAAATGAATATTCTTTCATGAATGCATTCTGAAATCATTTTTTTTCAAAACAAAGCTGTATTTGATCATTTCAGTAGACTAGAAACATGCATAAGAGCCTTTTATTTTTAACCAAAGTCCAAATGTTCTCTCTGATAAGTGGATGCTGATCCATAATGGGGGAGGGGACATGGGAAGAATGGAGGAACTTTGGTCAAAGGGAAAGGAAGAAAGGGGAGGGGACATGGGAGTAGGAAGATGGTAGAATGAGATGGACATCAATGCCCTAGGTTCATATAGGACTGCACATATGGTGCAACTACTTCATGTACAACCAGAGAAAAGTCGTGCTCCATCTGTGTACAATGAATCAAAATGCATTCTGCTGTCATGTATACCTAAGTCGAATAAATAAATTAAAAAAAAAAGAGTCTTTTTGCTTTTTACTTGGAAACTTTTATGAGAACAATTCAGTCCTTGAAGCTGATTTCAAACCATCTTTGTACACATGTAAAGGAGCCCCATAGGCTCAGGTGGGTGAAGGAAGAAGGGATGGGAAGACTGAGCTGGGAGGCCTTTGGTTTCCTACTTCAGCCACAGTATTTCCAATCACTGGAGGCTTCAAGAACATTACATTTGTTTAAAGTGTCCCCATGGTTTCAAAATAAATTTTAAAAAGTAAAAACCACTGGGTAAGCAGATTAAAATGCCAAGAGGAAGCAGCATTTCTTTACAATGAGATGTTATTTCAAACTTAGCTATGTGACACTGTCAGATCACTTTCTGCTGAATACATATGATTATAGTGTTTGTTCTCAGTAGGAATTTACATTTTTCAATTATGTTTCTTAGACAAATAGCATTAAAATATAGCTTACTCTACTAATACGGTATAGCAATGGATACATACAAATTGTTACATTGCAATGCAATACTATTACTTTTTCATTTGTCCTTGCACTACACAAAAATCAAACAAAAAAGAGAATAAATGCCCTATTATGGGGAGAAGTAACAGCATTTCTCCCTTGGAGGAAGGCATTTTAATCTAATTAGTTAGAATAAGTAATTGATTATAATTTGCATGCCAGCACCACAAAATTGTACTTACATTCTTTGGGAAAATATCACATTTGAATCTTGAATCCTTTTAAAGAAAAGACATAACCACCATAAAAGTTTATTCTGACACTCTCATTAATATTAACTGATGAGAAAAATTCGTCCTTCTGAAAAACTTAAATTTAAAATAATAAGAACCTGGATACATAAATGTGATATAAACATTAGCATTAATAGAGTAATAATGAATATTGTACAATTGACATGAATGCAAATAACAAGGATTAAATAAATACTAGAAGTTCTTAGGAATAAAGCTGTTTGTTTGCTATATTTCACATGACTTGGCTGCAATTCAGTAATATCATAATGGTTATTTTTTGAGTTATTTCAATAAAATCTGGAAGCTATGATTATTAGATATTAGATATCAGTGATGCAAAACATAGTTTGTTGAAAGTCAGAGTATCTCTAGAAAAATTACTCAAAATAACTAATAGGTAAGTTGTTCATAAGTCTTATCTTCTCACTTCTCTCCTCAAGTTCAAGAGTTTCTGTTAAGCAGTGACCAGATAAATCATATATTTTTAAAATAAATTGGCCTAATAAGTCCTTTCTTTTCTATCTCATTATCAGGTTATTGCAAAATAATATTGGATAATTTTAAAATCTCATCTCAAAGTAAGTTATTAATTTAGCACATCTACTTGGTAAACTATCAGAACTTTTCTCCATAATATTAGGTCAAGTTCTGTTTAATTATAATGATAGGCTTTTACAGACAACTGTGCTATAGAGCAATTTCCTGGAGTTAAAGAGAAATATGCAATGTCCTATTATCTTAATAATTTGGAGGAAATCACTTTTTTTATACCAACCAAATTCCTACATCAGAGAAATGTAAAACTTATTATGGCGTACCTCCATGGAAGTGATTTATCCTTATGTTGTATTTTGGGGTGAGAATTCTATAAATTTTTATTCATAGAAAATTTAAATCCTCACTTCATCTTGACTGATAAAAGTACTTTTATTCCACACAAAACAAAATCACTTTTTAAATATTTTATCTTATGTAAAAGTTGATTAAAATATTTCATTATAATTAATAATCAATTGTTGTTTGGTACCTGTTTATGAAAAGTTTCAACCAAGGCACCATATGTATTTGGGGTACAGTGAAAGTCTGTGCATTATGGGATGTTTAGCAGAATAACTGACTTCTACACTCTAGATGTGCACACGCGCACACACACACACACACACACACACATATACACACACACAGCTTGAGTAGTGCTATCAGATACATGTCCAGAACTTGCTGAATGAACAAGCAAAAATGCCAATGGCTGGGAACCACTGCATTAATACATACTTTATAAGATATTATATTATAAGCTACAGGTAGTAAGTTCCATTTGTTCAAATTTATTTTCAATTTTCAAGATTCCATATGTTAGCAAATAAATCTGCCTTCTTGGCAAAAATTTAAAATCAAAAACTTTTAAATATGGATATGATGTCTAGTAGAAAAACAGAATAATTCTATGAATAGAAAATCATTGCTTAAATTCCATATAAGGAAATTAAATATCAAAATATCTTAGAATACCAATAGGTCCTCATGAGTCCACACAGTAAATCATATATGATTACAATGAAAAATACAAATAAAATTAATACATATATACGTATACATAGGTGTGTGTATGTATATATAGTGGTAAAACTACTCATATGCATCTACCAGGACAGCAAGATTCCTAAATACTAGCCTTCCCTTCTTACTGATAATAGTTAGATTGCTTGTCCTCTTTTACATTCTATGGGTTCCCCCTGCACTATGAGGCAAGATCATAAAAAAAGTATGACAGACTTGGCTGGACATAACAAACATGAGAGAAGTATTGTACTAGCAACAATGGGAATCACAAGGATGATGACAGTGAAGTTTACGTTATGGTTTAGATCTTAACCATCTCCCAAAGACCATATGTTGAATACATGGTCCCCAGATGATGGTACCATGGGTGAAGTGGTAGAAACATTGGGTGGTGGGGCCTAGTGAAAGGAAGTTAGGTTGCTGAGAGTATGCCTCTAAGTAGTATCTTGGGGCCTCAGATTCATCCTCTCTCCCCTCATTGCTTCCCAAACACCGTAAGGTAAGGAGTTTTGCTCCACCACACCCTTCCACCATGATGGTCTACCTCACTAGAGAACCCAAATCAATGGGGCCAGGTGATCATGAACTGAAACCTTAAGAATTATAAACCAAAACAAATATTTCTTCCTTCTACATTTTTTTCCTCAGGTATTTTGTTCCTGGGAGGAAAACTTGACTAACACAGTTTATATATCAGAAACAATATTCAAGTAAATATATAGAGTTTTGAATAAATCTCCATAGGTAGTTTAATTGAGAGACATCAGCCTATGAAAGAAAACATCTGACTCACAGCATTGCATAAAATGCAATTTGTGATGAAATAAGTTTCAGAGCATGAGTGACAATATTTTAACAGTTTGTGGCTAGAAGACAAGATTGATTGAGTAAAGAAGGAAAAACTAATGAAAATTCTGCTTAGATACATATGAAAGAGATTACAAGTCAGGAGTAGTGGCACACACGTGTAAACCCAGCTACTCAGGAGAATGAGGCAGGAGATTCTCAAGTTCAAGACTGACCACAGCAACTCAGTGAGAGTCTGGTACAAAAATAAATAAATAAATAAATAAATAAATAAGTAGGGCTGGAGATGTAGCTCAGTGATAAGTGCTGAGCTACAATCCTTATTACATAAAGAATTTATATTTTTTTTGTAACAAGCATACTTCTATAGGTATGCATATATTTCATGTAGGTATGTGAAAGGTAAGAAACTCACATGTAGCCTATTTTTCCTACAATGCCACTTAATGTATTTTATTGCCAAACCCAACTGCTAAATGACTCCCATGAAAAAGCAACTACACCAGAGTTGTAGTAATTTTCAATTAATGTTTTATTTGATTTATGAAATATTTCAATGAAGAATCACTCTCACTTTAGAAACAAGGGAAACATTTACTCAGAAGCTTAGAAAGCATATCCTGAGCACAGGCAGAGACTGCTCTGCTATCATTTACTCCCCTGCCAGATAAAACGAACTACCATGTTTTCCAATAAAGCTCCATGTGTTTATCCATCCATTCCTCACCATCCACTCACTAAGCCATCAATTCATTCATTTAATAAATATTTACCACATGTTGGCTTTGTACCATCATTATTTTAGAAACTTGAGATGTGTTAGTAAGCACAGCTTTATTCTTATTACTCATGAAATTTATTTTCTAGAGGGAAGGGTACACATAGGGGAGATACAAGAAAAGTAAACCCAATAATAATGCATTGTATGTAGCATCTATTTTGTGGTAAAGATAAGTGCAATGATGATACTTTGTATAAAACTCTAAAGTGAAAATATATATGCTTCATTTTAATGTATTCAGTTATGTCTTGACTATTGTATTCCTTAGGAGTTACCTCTGGATGCAATTAACAATGAGCTGGTATAAAGCGTTAATAAAATTGATAACTTATTTTCTCACACAAAACACGTGCATTGGTGGTCTGTACAGTGTTGATATCATGTGTGCACAAAACTTTAAGCTGTTTTCTTCCTTTAGGTTTAGTTGTTCTTAGAATGTGGCGTCATCCAGAATGTTACTGGAATTCATCTTCACGTCCTCCAGTTCAGGAAAGAACCAGGAGAGCAAGGGTCAAGAGGACCCTCAACCTGCCCTCTGCTTTGAGTTTGCCCTTAAAGGCATTTTATGGAAACAAGATCCTATGAAATGTGCTTATATCTAGTTGGCTATTCTCAGTTACAAATGAGGATGGGAAATATAGTATTTTACCTGAAACATCATTTCATTGAACAAAATTAGGGCTGTTACTAAAGAAGGAGTGATAATAAATATTTGGAAAGGTTCCAGGTCTCCAAGCCACGACCTCCTTCAGAGTTTTAAAACACATCAGGAATTGTTTCTTCTTTATTTCCATGTCCAGGACAATACACATCATATTAAAGATGTCCCATAGCTAGTACAAGGAAGCATGAGTAAATGAATGAATGGAGTCTTCTATTATGCAGCAGTTTACTTCCCTGGTGTCTGAAACAGAGGATGATCCTAAGGCAAATAATCCAAGTTAAACAGTCTAATTTAAACAGTACAAAGGCCTGTAGCCTTTATTAAGTTCTCAAGGATAGATAAGCAACAACTGTCTCAAGAATTTCAGAATATATTATAATCTCTAGACTGATACTTTTATAGTCAATTCAGCCTACAATATTCTATCAAATGACAGTTGTAAGTAAATTGTTCTGGGAATATTTAACAGAAAGAGACAGACTTCCAAAGGCTATATATTTAAATGAAAATGATGATAATCATTAACTCATTATGAAGTTTATGAGAAAATATTTTAGATACTACATGTTTAAGGGATAGTATACAATTTCTCTACACATTTTAAATTTAGCACATAGTATTTAATTACTTATTCTACAAAATATTTTAAAAATAGATATTGGGGCCAGGTGTGGGGTTAAATGAAATTAAAAATACTTAACTTTTTTATGTTATAGCCAAAGTGAACAATTACCAGTCCCATCAGCTCAGGAAAATGAAAGTTTCTGAAATATCATTACATTTTCAGGAAGTAGTTATTTTTTTTCATGTATTCTACTTCACCCTATACTGAAACAGTAGCCTGAACATGTCCTTCCAAAATCCATATGCTAAAATGTAATGGCCAGTGTGATAATGTCAAGAGATGGGGTTTTTAGGTTGTGGTTACAAGGGCAGAGCCCTCATGTATGGGATTAGTGTACTTATAAAAGGTATTGGGAGGGATATATTTGTTCCTTCCATCATTTGTATAAGTCAACTTTTCATCTCTGTGACCAAAATACCTTACAAGTACAATTTAGAAGAGGAAAAGTTATTCGGAGCTCATGATTTTACTGGTTCACTCCATCAATAGCTGATTCCTTAGCTCTGGGTCCAAAGTGAGACAGGACATCAGGACAGAAAAACACAGTGTAGGAATTTGCTGAGATCTTGACAGCCAGGAAGCAGAGGAAGAGGGAATGGGAGGTTCCAAGGGCAAAATATATACCCAAAGACCTATTTCCTCCAGCTACACCCTATTGCCTACTGCTACCATCCAGTAATTCTTTACAATTGCTAATCCATCAAATGGATCAGCCCAGTGGTTGAGTTGCTGTTCTCATAATCTAATCAGTTCACCTCTGAATATATTTTCATTAGTGCAGGAGCTCTTAGAGGATACCTTCTACCAAACCATAACAGGTGAAACAACAATGTGTCATCTGTGAAACCCTCATCATACACTGAATCAACTGGTACCTCCATGGTGAACTTCCCAGCCTCCAGAACTGTGCTCACTAAAGTCCAATTACTTTTAAATTGCCCAGTCTATGGAAATTTTGTTATAGCTGTCCAAATGCACTAAGACTGTATACCTATTATGTTTGGAATATAAAAGGGATATGATTATAATATTACTATCATATATAAGTTAAATATAAGACAGATTTTCATGAGGCAATACTTCTATATTTCTCCTCAGTGGACACAGATGATGTCTTGTCAATTATCTGTATTTAGCACAAGTGTCAGTACATGGAAGTTAAAGAGAACAATGCCAGCATGATTTTATCATCATCTAATTTGACCTAAAGGCAGAATTGGAATTACCAAAGACAGGAATTTCTAAAATGTAGTAGACACAAGAATTAAATGAAGTGGGGCTGGGATTGTAGCTCAGCGGTAGAGCGCTTGCCTCGCATGCGTGAGGCCCTGGGTTCGATCCTCAGCACCACGTACAAAGCAATAAAATAAAGACATTGTGTCCATCAACAAAAAAATATTTTTTTAAAAAAAAGAATTAAATGAAGTGATAATGAGAAGTGATATTTCTAAGGTTTTGATTTCAGAGATTCTGACTCAGTGGAGTCTCTGAATTTCATTATCTTTTGCAAAAGACTGATACAAACTGTTCTGTTAACACTTGATAAACATGTAGGAGTGGATCGACTTTGTATTGTTATTTCTCAGATCTCATATTTCAAGAAAAAATATCCACTAGGGACCTTGGTATTTTCAATAGCAATAAGCAGGAGTGCAAAGATTCCATTTGGCTGATTAAGAATAGATGTAAGTGTTTTAAAATTAAATAAACATGGTTTGAGGCCGACAATTTTTAGAAATTTTAAAGAAATAACAAGGACATATACCTGAATAGGAATGTTACACAAAAAAAATTAGAAGTAAAGACTTTCCTTAGAAACATATTTGCTGTTTGTCAATTTACAAATGCATAAGTCATAGAGGTACTATGATTATGTGCTATAAAGTCTGGCATAATAGTTCCGCCTTTAAACCTTTAAAACCCTTTGGTATTAATTACCAGATATAGTCTTAAAGTGAAAAACAGTAAAAGGAAGAGAAAGAGAATGACACAGAAATACAAAATAGACTTCACAAAGCAGTAACAACCATAATCTGTGTGTGCGTGTACACATTCATTTTTAAGTATATTTATCGACTTGATGTGAGTTTTTTTATTAAAGACCAATAAACTTTTGAAGGACTATGTTCAAAATTTTTAATTTAATAATATTTCACCACAAACTGCTATTCATGCAAATGTTTAAAGGATGGTTTAAAAAGAGTGACAAAGACTTGAGCAAGAGAATCACAAGTTCAAAGACAGCCTCAGCAACTTAGCAAGGCCATAATCAACTCAGTGAGACCCTATCTCTAAATAAAATACAAAATGGCACTGGGGATGTGGCTCAGTGGTTAAGCACCTCTGGGTTCAATCCCTGGTACAAAAAAATAGCAATAAAATCATGAATTTACATATATCTTATATTTGAATTTTTCTATTTTTGACAGTTTGGGGAGGGTATACTTTTTCACATCAAAGTTAACTACAATTATTAGGTAATAGAGGTACAATTTAAAATTTTTTTTTGATCTCTCAAATTGGTTATGTGGTCTGCCATAAGATTTCTAATATTGACCCTGAGTCCCCAGTGGGTCTTAGGGTGATTATAGACATCATTTTCTGCTTGATCTCTATTGAAATCAAACAACTTAGCTATAGGTTGTCCCTTAGGGTCAAAGACTAGAAAAAGATTAATAGAAGCTGCCAACAAGCTCATGTTGGTTTTACAAAGAATTCACAAGGTGAATGAATAGAAAATGTGAATATCAACTCTGCACTTGTGTCTAGACTCACAGCTCCAAACAAAAACACTTATTGTTATTATTATTATTTTAATACTTATAATGAGAAAATAGTCAAGGAATTTTTATTTTTAAAAATTAGCTTTATTGAAGTGTCATTGACACACAAAATGTGCACAAGCTTAATGAATACAATTTGACGAGTTAGGATGTGTGAACATACCCATAATAACACTACTACAATCAAGGTAAATAAAACATATTCAATACCCATTATCTCCAAATGTTTCATGGTGTCCCTTTCATGGTGTTTGTGTATCTGTGTGTGTGTGTGTGTGTGTGTGTGTGTGTGTGTGAGAGAGTGTTTTGTTTTGTTTGTGCTAAGAAGCATTTAGGTCACGTTAAATGTTTAACTCCTCTACTCTTTTAACACGTTTAAGGGCACAGCACTGATGGTAACTACAAGAACTACACTGTATGTCAGATCTCCAGAATTATCCATCTGTGTGACAAGAACTTTATTGAGTAATAACTCTCCTTTTCTCCTTCCTCCTGGCCTCTGTCAAGCACTATTTGTTTTCTTATTAATTTTAAAAGTCTCTTTTAAGTAAAATCATACCATTTGTCCTCTCACAAAAGGTTTATTTTACCTACCAAGATTTCTTCTAAGTTCATCCATGTTGTCACAAATGATAGGATTTCATTCTTCTTAAATGCTGAATAATATTCCATTGTATGTGTGCTACATATTTTTTCTTAATCCACTCCTCTGTAAGTTGGACTTTTGGGTTGTTTCTAAGAGCTCAGCTGCTGAGAATAATGCTGCAGGGAACATGGGGGAATATCACTTTGCAATCCCGATTTCAGTTCTTCCAGATAGACACCCAGAAGTGTGTGTCAATTTGTAAGAATTGAAATCAATTCCAGAAGTGGAATTGCTGGATTACATAATGGTTCTGTTTTTAATTTTTTGAGAAACCACTCACTGGTTTCCATAAGCACTGAAACATTCCACCGCCCACCAATGTGTTCAGGTGTTCTGGATTCTCAGCATTCGTGTCAACAATTGCTTTCTTTTGGTTTTTATTGGTTTGTTCGTTTAATAATAGCAATCTTAACAGGTATGAAATGACATCTCTTGGTTTTAATGTGCATTCCCCTGATGACTAGTAGTGATGGTGAACACCTTTTCTATTCATTTTGGCTATTTGGTGTCTTTGTGGTTTCATATAAGTTTTAGGAATTTTTTTTTCTATTTGTGTAAAAAATGCTATTGGATTTTGATGACTATAGCACTGAATCTTTAGATTACTTTCTATGCTATGAACATTTTAACAATATTATGTTCTGATCCATTGACCCCAATTGTCTCTCCATTTATTTGTCTCTACCTTGATTTCTTTTACACTGTTATTTAGTTGTCAGTGTTCAGTTATTTTAGTTTCTTGATTAAGTTCATCACTAAGTATTACACAATTGTATTGTTATTGCAAATGGGAATACTTCTTAATTTTCTTTTTGGATAGTTCATTGTTAAGATATAAGTACACAAATGATTTTTGTATGTTGATTTTGAGTCCCAAAACTTAACTAATTTTTTTGTTCAATCTTAATGCTTTTATGGAATTTTTAGGAATCTCTACTTATAAAAACTTGTCATCTGCAAACAGATTGTTTTACTTCTCCCTTTCTGATTTGAAGAACGTTTATTTCTGTTTCTTTCCTAGTGCCCTGCCTTGAACTTATAGCACTATATGGCACAGAAGTGCCAAGAGCGTACATCCATATCTTGTTTCTGATTTTGGAGTTGAAACTTTCAAGTTTTCCACATTGAGTATGATGTTAGCTGTGGGCTTGTCATTTGTGGTCCTTATTTTGTTGAGGTACCTTCCTTCCATCCTTAATTTTAAAATTAAATGTTCTTAAATGATTTTGTCATGAAACAGCGTTGAATTTTGTCAAATACATTTTCTGCATCTATTGCAATGATTATAGACTTTTTCTCCTTCATTCCAGTAATGTCACATGTCACATTTATTGATTTGTCCATGTTGAATTATCCTGGCATCTGAGGGATGAACCTTACTTGAATATGGTGTATGATCCTTTCACCATGTTGTTGAATTCAGTCTGCTAATATCTTGTTGATGAATTTTTGTCAGTGTTCATCAGTAGTATTATTTCTTGTACTACCTTCATTTGATTTTGATATTGGGGCAATGTTGGTCTTACAAAATAAATTTGTATATGTTCACTCATCTTCAGTTTTTGTAAGAGTTTGAGAAGGACTGGCATTAGTTTGTTATTTTTTATTTAATTTTGGAGGAATTTAATAATGCAACCATCAGGGCTTATTTTTCAATTTGATGAAAGATTTTACTATTGAATCAATGTCCTTATTCATTATTTGTCTATTCAGATTTTCCTTTATTTCAAGATTAAATCTCTATAGGTTGTATGTTTCCAGAAATTTATTCATTCCTTCAAAAACACCAATAAAGGGGGAATATTGTATAAATATTACCCTTGGTATTGCATTCATTACATCCTATAAATATTTTTATATCATTTTTCAATTTCATTTGCCTCAAGATATATTTTTTTATTTCCTTCACTTCTGTATTGTGATAACATTAATTTTAATTAAATAATTATTTACTTATTTTGGTTGCTATGATGCTTCCAGTTAAACTTTTTTCCTACTGATTTTGAGTTATCTGACCCAAATAAGACCAACAAACTAATGCATTCAAATTTTTGTTATCTGTGCACATCAAAGTGTTAATGAAACTAGTTTTTTCTGTAACGTCATTTGTGTGATTCTATTCTAATAATAATTAAATATGTTTCAAAAATGTATGTCCCAAACCATTCATGACAGAATTATTCATAGCAAAAACTGGAAGCTTTAAATTTCAAAAATAAGTCATTACTTAAATGCATGAGTAAATCTACAAATTATTTTTGTAGACTACATTTTAAAATGCTGATAATATGTTAAAAGTAGAAAACAAAATCTACAAAAACAAAACTGTATATACTTTTGATTTAAATTTATTTAAATGTGAACATTATCCATGTATAAGCTTTCACATTGCTGTACTTTTTTTCCTTTATGTGAATATGAAGACATAAAAATGGTAACAGCAGCTATGTATGGTTGGCGACTGTATTTGTTTTCCTCTTTCTTCTACTTCATTTTCCACAACATATTGTCTCTTTTTCTTTACATTTAAAAATATGTTGCAATGTTGTCTGCACATAGCACTTTTGTGGGATTATTGGGCCACTTATCACAGGCCCATTTCCCTTGGCAGAAAAGAGGATGGTGTCTTGCATTCTGTCATCTTGTACCACGTACCCCACACAGACACTTCTGCTTTGAACAGGTGCAGTTATTTCCATCTTTTCTGTGAAGGACAAAGTGGTGGGTCTTTATAACAGCACATGAATTTCTTTCAGTTCTTGGTCACAAACACTTAAATATAATACTTTGATACAAGCAAAAACAAACCAGCACTGCTTTCTAGTAGAACTGCATTTAGTTTTCTGATTCAAAAATTTCTAAACGTCTTTACAATGTAATTCTCTTCAACAGGGAATCACGTGACACAACCTGCACATTTAACTTTATTGAAGATAAAGATAGAAAACTATATTATTATAATCTGCCCTAAAATACTACTTTTAATAAACAGTATCATATTGCAAGTCATACACATCATGCTGCTACCGGGTATTACTTTCTTAATCAAAAGAACCATAAGTGTTGTATATTTACTAAGATAAAAGAGTCAATGTTATAGATCTACTAGCTGTATTTATACATCAGAAATCTCTAGAGAAACAAAACCAACAAGATATGTGTATGTATGATTATAAAAGGTTCGCTCTGTCAGAATTTGGATAGTCCTACTGTTGTATTCACACTAGAGAAATAGAGGAATCGTAGTTCCTCAATCCAAGAAGCTAAAGCCTCAGAATAAAAGGGAAAAGGATGCAACCCCAGGCCAAAACTGAAGCCTGGAAACTCCTTGGACAATCACAGGTGGGAGTCCCCACTAGCAGAGTGAAGCAGAGTCTACTGTCCATGGGCGATGGCTGCAACAGACGTGCCCCCTCAGGAGGAATCCAGCTTTTATCCACTGTGATTCCCTCCTCTTCCACCTCCTGTTCCATTTAAGCCCACAGCCTATTAGAGGGTGCCAGCCACATTCAGGGTGGATCTTCTCCCACACCATGCTGTTCTACATGCCAACTGTTTCCAAGACGCCCTCGCAAACCCGTAAGTTTCTTAACCCTAGGCATTACTTAGATGACTCTCAATCCAAATGAATTGAAAATCCAGATTTTATCACAGTTTGTTTGTTTTTTAAATTTTTTTTAGTTGTTGATGGACCTTATTTTATTCATTTATTTACATGTGGTGTTGAGAATCGAACCCAGTGCCTCACCCATGTAAGGCAAGTGCTCTACCACTGAGCCACAACCCCAGCCCTTATCACAGTTTTTATATACAAAATATGTGAAAGAAATTAAATTTTTTGTGTGGCTTATCTAGAAATTCCAGATAATTATACTTATGTTATTTACATATTGTTTTAGTCAGCTTTTTTGCTGCTGTAACTAAATGACCCAACCAGCACAACTGTACAGGAGGACCAGTTTATTTGAGGGCTCATAGTTTCAGAGGTTTCAATCCATAGATATCTAGCTCCATTCCTTAGGGCTCCAGGTGAGATAGGAACAACATGGTGGAAGATAGTGGCAGAGGGAAGTGACTTCCTAGAGATCAGAAAGCAGAGATAGACTCCGCTTGCCAGATACAAACATATACCACAAAACCTGCCCCAATTCCCACCTCCTCCAGCCACACCCACCACTTCAGTTACTACTCAATTAATCCCATGAGGGGATTAATTCCCTGATTGGGTTAAGACTCTCACACCCAATCATTTCTCTTCTGAACCTTCTCACATTGTCTCACACATGAGCTTTTGGGGGACATCTCACACCCAAACCATAACACATATAAATACATTACATTAGGCTATGATTGCTATATGTTTGTACATTTAACATTCTCTTCTGTATATAATTTTATTACCTTGGCCTATAGGAAATCTCTCAAGATCCAAGTGAATGTCAAAACAGTATACATATGTGTCAGTATATATAGATCATTTAATATAATAAATCTATGACTGCTTTTTTTTGTGGCTCTTGTCTTTGCAAGATTTTCAGTTAGGAGTCCTACCTTCTATGAAGACTACTTGTTGTTAACTTCAACTCCAGTTGCTTGACAATCTAGTTCTATTTAAATACTTTTCCTTCTTGGACACACTATTATAGGCCTAGAATAAATACTAGCACATAATCATTGAATTATTTGTCTGCTTTTACCATTAAACTGTGACTTTCTCTATAGTACATCTCCAATTAATTTTTTATCGTTCCACCTGAAAATGTCGGCAGCATCCTATGAACATAGTAGTTATAGGTAGGATTATAATATGGAACATATCATTCACTATGAGAGAAAACCTGTTCTATTGGAGCTTACATTCTAGTAAGCAAAGACAGAAAGTTCTTAAACAAAAGCAATAATATCAGAGAGTTATATATGTTCTCAAGAAATAAAAAGCAAGTTGATGCAATAAAACATTCAATTATTAGTAGATGGCGGCCATGATTTTCTTTAGAGTTGATTGTCAGGAAATTCTTAGGGAGTTAACTTTGTTTCACTGGCAGCTGAAGATGAGAAGGAAACTTGATCCAGTAGTAGAGAAAAAGCTATGAAGAGAAAAGAGGAAAGATTTTGAACTAGAAATGAATATGGTTAATTCTAGATAGAGAAAAATCAGTGTGGCTCAAGTTCACAAGTTAAGGATATTAAGGATGGGGGTGAGTGATTTTGTATCATTTCCAGTTGAATAAAATTTAAGTGTCTTAACAAAAATATAAACAAGAGTTAATTATTAGTAGTAGTTTGTAACATAGCCTTCTTTTCCCAATTCTGGATAAATCCATTATAGCAGTGCAAATGTTTGGATAAGTCACAAGCAGGGAAGCCTGTAGGTACAGGGCTGGGTTTTATAACCATTCTTACTTTTGGACCAGTCACTGATACAAACTAACTTGTTTCACAGTATAGTAATTAGTAATTTTTGGAAACTATTTGTTTCAAAGGTACTTCATTATTGGATTAGTTATTAGATTTATTCTGTTTCCTAAAATGTCATATTTTGTAATCACTAACCTTAAGTCCATAGTTTTATATCAGTTTGTATCAACAAATCACCCTATGAACTTTCACATTCTTGTTGGGTGTAAGACATTTTTATATGCTTGAAAAACATGTCTTCACTATATTCCTAATTTATTGTGGGGGGGGGTATGAAATTTTAAAAAATGACCTCTTCAATGTGGGGATCTATTTGTTCTTGTTTCAAATCTTCTAAATTCTAAAGCTCATTGTATACTACAGATCCTGTTTCTATGGTTACCTTGGAAGAGAAGAACAAATGTTATCATACACAAACTCTCTATTTTAAGAATTACCAAAAAGAAGATAAAACTAGAGATGAATTTTCATTATTTTTAACCTAGGTCAGCACAAGATTAGAGGGACAAAGAATACGGTGAAAGGTCAAATTCAAAAATGGAAAATAAAAAGAAAGAAAAAAGGGGAAAAAAGTCTGTCTTCAAATGCAATATTAAATTAGTACCTTCAAGAACAAAATTTGTACCTTCAAGAACAAAATTACACTCTGTTCAGCTATGTGCACACGTGTGTGTGTGTGTGTTTGTGTGTGTGTGTTAAAAATGAATAGAAAAGAGTAAATTTAGTAATGCATTTTTAAGGGGGACCATCTGCATTATTTACCTGAACAAAGATTAAATTATACTTGTTTATTCTACACTACTGGGATACTAAATTTCTGTTGAGGGTAATTTTAAAGGTGATCAATTATAGAAATAGAAAAGAAATGATCATTAAATAAATACAGAAAATTTGTGAATGTATCATCAAGTATTGTTAGCAGCAACAACAACCAAATTACAATAAGGAGTTTCTATCCTAAGGAAGATTATCATGCATTTATGTTTAGAAAATTAAGGTGACTTTACATGATATATTAGACATTTATAGTATGAAGGGATAAGGAAAGGATGCTGTAAGAAAAGTAAAAAGAGAGATTTAAAGAGTTAGAGTGACACATTGAAGTCATGTGCCACAGAACATTTAAAAATATTTTTAGGGGACTGGAGTAACTCAATGGCACTTGTCTAGCATGTGCAAGGTTGTGGGTTTAATCTACAGTGTTGCAAAAAATATGTTCAAATGTTTTATTAATCAGTTTTTAAAATATAAAGTGCCAGAAGGCATGTGTGGGCAAAGGGAGCAATGTTCCCTTCCAGTAAGAGAACATGGACAAAAGTAGCCATCACAGAGTGCAACCTGACCTGGCCTGATAGAGTAGGCTGGCACCATTCTCCCACTCATTTATGCCAGTGAAGAACTGGAATGACACCTTTTATATCACGTGAGTGGATAAGTTAAAGAGAATTCTTCAGAGTACTTACCAGTAGTTAGATATATAAGAAGACACACATTTGGGTTTATGAATAATTTTTATGAGAATAGTCTCTAAAAAGGAATGATTCCACAATACAATATCAATTATGTAAAATAATGCACGTGTATACAAACCTACAAGCATTTATGTTTCTCTAAAAGAAGCCTCTGTGGGAAAGGAGATGAGGAGAAGGAAAAGTGAACAGGAAAGACTGAAATGTTTTAACAATGATGTTGAGCCATGAAAAAGAAGACAAAGGCAGTTCACTCTCTGGTTAACATATATAGCAATAATAGTGACAATACATATCATGCATGGTCTTGAATTCTTGAAACTCAAAAAAGAAAGGGAAGCTTTCCAATACCACCCAGTAGCTTTCACTTTCTAAGTGAGAAGGGCTGCACATTCAACACCCTATTCACTAAGGAGCCTAGCAGTTAGATTGTGGCAGTTTTCTTAACAAATGTTATTAGCTATTTAACTTAGTTATTTTATGTCATTATGATGCAGATTTATAATTACTGAGTTTAATTCTAAAAAGTGAAGTAGAGATTAGTGATGTTAATCTGTGAGCACATAGCATATTTTCAGCCTGATTGAGAACACGTGAAAAAATTGCTCTAAAATAAGTTCCACTATAAAAAAAAAGTCCAGTATATGTATTTTTCTCTCTATATATATATATTTAGGAAAAACTCCCTTTGATTTTCAAGCAAAAAAGAGATATACTAGGAAAGAAATCAAGTTCTAGCTCAGAATCTGAAGGAGATTTGACAATTCACTTACCTCATTGTATGTGAAGGATTCACACCATTTGTGTCTATAGTAGCAGTACTTTGAAATTCATGAAGACCAAACAAAGCCGGTATATGTGGAAATTTGAAAAACAGGCCTTGAGGTAGATACTAGAGAAATAATACCAAAGTATAACTCAAATCCTCAAGACTCTGTTGCCTAAAGTAGAAGTCTAGCTAGATACCAGGTATTTTCAAAGAAACTTTCTTGTGGCATAATAAGGACACATAGGGCAGGATACTATAAAGAAACTCATGGCTTTTTCTTAGAAGAAAGAATACTAAACTAAAACTTGAGGAGTAAGTTTAATGTATCCACGTAAAGGGAAAAATGAAAGAACATGTGAGTAAACAGAGGTGAGCCAAGACACAAGTCATTCTGAGAACTACAGATATTTCACTATGGTAGAAATATAGCATGCAATGTTGTAAGTGTCACTAGATGAAGGAAAAGCAACAAGCAGGAGCCCTCTCAAAAGGTTTAGGTCACTGAGTAATAGAGACTTTATACTGGGAGCAGTCAAAGTCACTCAAGCATGCCACCTGCATGATTAAATTGTGCAGCAGAAAGATCAATCTTCCATATGAAAAATTAATAGAATGTGAGATGTGTTAAGACATGTGAAGATCTATTAAAACAGGCCTGTGTATCCTGTGGAAAAAAGCAAATGAACATAAAAAGAAAAAAACTAGGTAAAAAGTTAAGGGTTCACCAAGAGTTAAAGGAGAAGTATGAAGTGGCAAAGAGCAGATGATTTTGAGGATAGTGGAACTATTCTGTATGATACTGCAATGGTGGATACATGTTGCTGTACATTTTTCAAAACCCATACTGTGTAAAACACCAAGACTGAATCTTTTTTTTTTTTTTTTTTTTTTTTTTTGGTACCGGGGATTGAACTCAGGGGCACTCGACCCCTGAGCCACATCTCCAGCCCTATTTTGTGTTTTATGTAGAGACAGGGTCTCACTGAGTTGCTTAGTGCCTCGCCATTGCTGAGGCTGGCTTTGAACTCGCAATTCTCCTGTCTCAGCCTCCCTAAGTGCTGGGATTACAAGCGTGAGCCACCGCGCCCGGCTAAGACTGAATCTTAATGTAAATTATGAATGTTGAGTGATAATGATGTACCAGTGTGGTTTTATCAATTATAACAAGTGTGCCAGTTTGTCCATGGACACTGATAATGGAGGAGGCTGTGTGTGTGCAAGCAGAAATGAAGATCAGGAGCACCATCTATATTTCCAGTCATTCGTTATGAACATAAACTGCTCTAAGAAACAGAGCTGGTTAATTTAAAAAATGAAACATTGATGCAGTAGAAATGTAAAGAAGAGGCCATATTTATGAGCAAGTAAGAATGAGGCATCAATAGACATTGCTGAATGGTTAGACACAGGACAACATAGAAGAGGAAGTGAAAGTACCACAAGGCTTCTAATTTAAGGGTTCAAAGTAACCTAGGGCAACATTCACAGCAAATGAATACAGAAGCAGGCTGGAGGAGAGTGTGTAAGCAATGATTATTTCTGATCCTACTGAATCTGGGGAACACATTTGACGTTGCAGTAGATATGGCTAGAAAGGGGTGGTAGACAGAGGCAGATGTCAGCAACCTGAGGCTACAGCCCCAGGAAAGCAAGCTCCAACCAGTGGGTGCTTTGACAGTGTCTGGACAGCATTACACAGGCCAATCACATAATATAGGTTGACTGTGATATATATCCTTTCTGACATCCAGACCACCTAAAGTAGCTATGGAAGGATAAGAAAAATCTCTTTGTAAGAAAGAGAGAATTTCCTACTTAAATGGTCCCTTCTGGTAAGACATGCTTATGAGGAGAACTCTTGAAACAGAACATTGAGTAAGCCAAAATGGAGGAAAAAGTTTATGTGGAAAGAACTGATAAGAAGTACTCTGATTTTTATCAGAAGGAGATTAAATTAAAATGAAATGAAAGTCTGCTCCATTCACCTAGCCACAAAAATATGGTCATTGAAAACTACCAAGCTATATACATTAGGGGTGTGTGTGTGTGTGTGTGTGTGTGTGTGTGTGTGTGTGCTGAATGGAGCACTGGGGATCCATTAACTTTAGAGAGTAACCCAGAGCCTAATTCCATAAATGTCTTTTTCTCAGTACAGAATTGGGCTATGTTCCTTTTGACAAATAATAAAAATGCATTTGGATAGATGTGTTTTCAGAAAAGGTCATTTAGTAAAAGAACTGGCATGTGCAGAGCTCTTAGCACTGAGAAGAATGAATTAGAATTCAATGACCCACTTTCAAACTTGTTCTCATGGCTTAGGATCCAATACCCTTCTGGAGCCTGGCAAAAGAAAAAAAAAAAAAGAGTTGAGAAGATGACCTTTGAAATTATAACCCCAGGAAACAGCCAAGAAATAAGATTGCCTTCTGTGGAAGTTATGGAATTTTTTCAATATGATAGTTGAGTTTTGATGGTAATAGCGATAACAATAAAAATTGAAGTCTTACATGTAGTGAGAAAGGTAAACTGAGGTAGCACAGCCAAATTAAAAGTGAAGAAGCATCTTGGAGGAAATATAATCCTTTATAAAAGAGTAAATCTTCAATTTCTTTGTACAAGAAAAAAAGCCTAAAACTACAAAATATTCACTGAAACTACAAATGTTCATTTTATGTGGATAATTCTGAAACTATCTGACTGTATTTGTCAGGATCCTCCAGAAAAATGAACTAATAGGCCTTGTCATTAAGGATTTCAACTGATAGATTGAGGCCCACCAATATTGTGGGTAATTTGCTTTACTTGAAGTCTACTGATTTCTGCATTGATCCTCTGTAAAGCATTAATGCTAATCTCAACTTCACTGAAACATTTCAAATAAGATGGGACCAAATATTTGGATTATATGACCTACTCAAATTGACACAGAAAATTCACCATCACACTGACCTTTTTCAAAATTTGGGAAGAGTAAGGGGAGTGAGGGAGGGAAAATATTTGGCTCATGTTTGCAAATGGATACCAGCAAGAAGTTCTTGTGTACTACTGCACAGTAAGATAATTATAGATGGTGATAATGCACTATATAGTTCTATAAGCTTAATAAAAGTATTTTGAAGGTTTTCCTCTTAAATTATACATGTTTGAGGAGATACATATGTTTAACCTTATTAAACATTATACAATGTATACATATATTGAAACATCATAGGGTAAATAGCCCACTAATATGTTCAATTTTTGTTTTTATGATAAAAATTAAAAAGAAAATCCTTTGGATTCATAGTTCAGTTTAATAATTAGGTCTTTGATTTTGGATGTTCAATGTAGAGTTGAATTGTTTTGTCCCATTTCCTTCTAGACTCTCACTGAGAAATAGAGCCAGTCCAATGGACAATAATACAGAATGGGTCCAAAACAAGAGGGATAAGAGGACAAGAAAATTCAGGACAAGAAAATTCAGGACAAGAAAATTCAGCAAGTTTCCTCATTTTCCCATGAGTTGTGAAATGGGAGGTGTTCGTCATCTCCTACCAGACAGATAAGAGGGGGCCTGACCTTTCCTTCTGAAAAATACTTTGAATCTAAGATTCAGACAGGCTTTCCTTATTTATTTAGGATATTAATAAAGACTAAATAAGTGGTCTTTGAATCTATGGTAAATATGAATGAAATATCAAGATTCTTTATATATCCATTTAGCCCAGAAATTCAACCTTTCAAAAAATTTCTGTGCTTGCTCATGCCATTGGTGCTGGTCTCCAAGAAGGCAAGCTTGAAACTTGGCCTTTGGGTTTATAAACACAGTGTTCTGTAACTTCTAGAGATGCTGCAATTGGTTCTGATGCCATCCAACATGCTTATATGAAACTAGTCCCAGATAGTTTGTTTTGATGATGAGGTCCTCAGTCACAGAAGATATAGTTCACTAGGTTTTGGACCAGCTCCAGTTTTTATAGTCCAAAGAACATTACATTGATTGTAAGTTATATTATAGTAAGTATTTTACTGTCTACAAATGAAATTGTTGATATTTATTTGTGCGTGTGTGTGCGTGTGTGTGTGTGTGTGAAACTGTCTCTTTTCCTACAGCAAAACACTCCCAGTGTGTACAGGATAATAGGCCACAAAACCTGAGCAAGCAGAAATCTCATAGAGTCAGCCACTTGGGCCATGATAAACTCAGCACAAGATTAAGTTCCCTGTTCTCAAACTTTTCAGGACATGGCAAGTGAAGATGGAGACTTAAAACCCCTTATCAGAGAAGGTGGGCCTGCTGCTCTAAAAACAACTACATTTTCCTCACAGAGCCCAGCCATCAAATGCAGTCCAGTCCTGGAATGCTGGACTCTCTGCTTTCATTCTTAATGGTTTCTCAGGCCCACCTGTGTGGTAGATTTCAGAAAGTGTAAGAGTAACGTGAAGTGAAGTTTGCAGTTCAGGTAAAAGACCAGTGGCAGTAGCAGGTTGCTTCCCTCACCTAATTTCCCTTCACAGGACCTGTTGTGCTCTAGACACACTCAGCAGCTGCTTCCCATCCTTTGTGACCTGCCATTCTGGTCAGAGCCATGTATTTTGATTGGGGAAGCAAGAACTGTTGTGAGTAGACAAAATTTCCACAGACTTAAAGGTGGGCTCTGGCAGGAGAGAAGAGCTTGCTCTCTGTCTGGTATGTGCATAAATGGCCTGCTAGACTTCAGCCTCATTGGCAATAGTCCATCTTCCTGTGAATGTGGTCAATCGTTACTGTTTTAAAGTACATAAGTAAATTCTGACATCACTGTGGTTCTATAGGCAGTGTACTTTTCATGAATCAGAGAAATGGATCTGGAGGCAAGGTTCAAGGCCTAAAAACCTGAAAAATAAACAATGGAGTATGTTTCTGGGTCTGATATTCTGTGCACCAAGTAGGAAAAGATAACCTTAGAAGGTTGAATGTAAAGGATATCAAGTTTCCTATCATAAAATATGACTTACCAGCTACAATAGGGTAAAGGTTTCTCATACATGGAATCCATATAATAAATATATCCATTAGCAATAACAATTTTAGTGATATTACCTATAATTCATGAAGAATTGAATTTACAACAACATTTGGCTAAGAATAAGGCCCAGGAACACTGTACACTGTCAAATATACTTAATTATACAGAGTAGAGAAAACATGTTTCGTGGAAAATATTTATGTCCCCAAACAACTACTGAATGACAGGCAAGCTCAGTTGGGTAGACACAGCCACATACAAAAGAAAAATTGTAAAGACTTAAGCGAGAGACCAGTAGTGGATGAAGTGTGGCTGCAGAATGCCAGGAAAAAAAAAATGAACACATAATCAGTTTGAGGTAATGCAGTAAGAGGAGTGACTCATTTTGAGCAAGGACAGCATTTGAAAGAAAAAGAGTCATAAACAGAGTTAGCGATGATTATTAACTTCCATTTGTATGCTGCACAATACATTCCAAAACATTTCCGCCTGTTTTCTCTCAGTCGAATTGGGAAACTTAAAAAAGACAGGTATTGTTCCTCTGGTTTTATATGCAAGGAAAGGAATACAGAGAGGTTAATTGAGCTGGCTGAGGTCGCTTTGCTAGTTAGAGGAACCAGCAAGAAATAGAACCTAGGTTTCCAGAATCTTAATGTAATGCCTTTTAACCACCCCTGGTTGCACAGGGCAATTTTGCTGAACAAAGAAATTCTTCACTTATGTACATCTTAAGGAACACTGGTGTTTCTAGCCAGTCTTTCCCTCTTAATAACAATGATGTCAGTTTCACCCTTCTCCAGCCATGAAATTACAGGATCTCAGAGGTGTTTTGGTTCATCCTCCATCAATCCTTCCACAACATTCACCAGGCTAAGATCATATTAACCTTTTTGCAGCCCCATCAAAACATTTACTTCCATTGATGTTAAGGTCAAACATATACTTCAGAGAAATGTATGATGCATAGAATTACTTAGTTTTTCTTAGAAAAATAGGATTTTCCCATAAATATATTCCAACTGCTTTATCTTGGGAGTGGGTTAGAAAAACAGGAAGCAATTATTATGTGTGTTATGACCTCAAGCTATGGGCCTTAAAAATCACCTTAAAAAACAAAAGAATAGTTTATATTTATTTTTCAGTACAATTTTCTATATTCCAAACATCCAAATCAAATTCCACAGAAATCAGTGCTGCAAGAAACAGGAGAAAAGCAGCTGCGGTTGGGTGTTGCATCACAACCTGTCAATACCTGCTGTTGATCAGCTGTGGATTCCACTTTTAAATGCCAAACAGTTCATTTTTCCAGGCAATGTGGGTGAAGTGGAGGAGAAAATCTCTCATGTTTGCATTGAGGGCCAGGGCAGGCCCTCCTACTTGGGAAACCAAACCCCAAATCAGAATAATTTCACCCACTTTCTAATTCTGTCAGTTCTTACTGCCTATAGCATACTTCTAGTCGGGTATCTCAAGCCCAGGAAAATAACTTGGATGCTAAAAGAAGTATGATGTGAATCAAGAGAGCTATTTTTCATAAGGCAAAGCTGCACTTGAGTTTGTATGTGAATATGGTTCAGCTTTTGAAGCTCTATATTTCTCTTCCTACAATGGTATTATCATTGAGTGCAACTTGTATGAATAACTGAGGTTTAAAAGACAACTACATGAGTTAAAGTCCTTTCACTAGTAAGAATATTTATAATTTGTCCTCTAGTTGGAGACTCAAAATACTGCTGGCAAAACCCAAATTTGTTTAATGTTCTGCCTCTTTCTTCATTGGCTGCCTAATGGTTTTGATCTAGTCAATTCAGACCACTTCTGATTAATGGGTACCATAAAGATCTAGCCATGCACATCGCTTCCCTCTATGATCAGTAGCAATGGGACAGTGCTTCCTGTTACATATCAAAACACTCACACAGAGTCTTTGCCATGCTTTAAGGAGCCAAAGTTCCTTTTTTCTTTATTGAACAAAATCAATTCCACACATTTGAATTCCAAAGCAAATGGCAAGACACTAATCTAAGTACCAAGGGGAATATAAGAAGTACAAGATATGGTCTCTGATCTCAAAAAATAATGAGATTCATAAATGCTGAGCCTTTACCATCTGAGCTACACCAAGTCTTTATAAATGTAAACATAGATGTCCTACTCATTCTCATAAATAAGAGGCCTAGGACTCAAAGAGATTTAATCACTTGCTAAAGGTCACTCAGTGAATGCAGAACAGCTCTTGTTCCAAAGCTTTTTCAGAACTCTTGGTAACTCATTATAGTCTCCCCAGACTGTCTAATTTAGAAATAAGACACAGAAGTTGTCATAGTCTATTTTATGTTGCTATAGGAAAATACCTGAGGCAGGCTAATGTATAAAAAACATTTTCTGAATACATAATTCTGGAGATTTAAGAACATCATACCAGCATCTTCTCAGCTTCTGTGAAGGCCCTTTCAGCTGCATCACACATTGGATGGCATCATGGTGAGAGCCCAGTCAAGAAGAAAAGAGTACATAATGAGACAAGAAGTCAGAGAAATTCAGGGACCAGGCTTGCTCTTTTTGTAACTACCTGCTTTAGTAGGATATAACTTGTGTCCAATGAGAGCACAGGAGAATGTTGGTTTTGCTGTTCATGCTCTTTCCAGTCCCCAAAAGTGGACTGGCTAAAATATGGTGGTCCTCATAACCAGCAAATATTCATATGAAAGATGTAGTGGACATCAGTCTCAACAGATTGCTTACTCAAAATATCTGTTTCCAATGACGATGTGATTGTTAGGAATTCTCATGAGTATTAACTTTCTTTCAATTTAAGTTTTTAGCTCTGTATATAGCTATTGTAGCATTGCTTAACTATATCAGTATTTTCTTGAACTTCTTCATATATTAATCCATATACTATCACACATATGTTTGTTCCTAGATTGTCATAGATATGAGATCCACATAGTTAATTCTGAGGTTTCTGAGATGATCAACAAGCATGAAACATTGCTTATGGAAAGTGAGCCAGGTTGTAGGTGTTAAGTGAGGAGAGAAAAGATGCCAAAGTCCTCATATGCTGATACTATACAAGGACATTTTAATGGATCTGATTTGGGGGCAAGAAAATGATATTTTATATACACTAATATATAAAGATCAGCAAATATGGTTATTACTGACTCCTTGAAAGCACCCAGATTTATCTTAGTAATTCCTACATTTGGGAAAATACTATTACCTGGAAACAAAACTATTCTTCACAATAATAAACATTAAATTATTCTCTTATATTGCATGACAGAAAATTGATGGAATTATTTACTAAATGCCAATATTTCCCATTGACCATCTCAGACCACAATAAAATACCTTATATAGTTTAACATCATGAGGATTCTTAAATAAAGACACAATGGATAGATCATTGCAGGAAAAGGTGAAGTGAAACCTAGAAACAAATAATAATAGTGGTCAAAATCATTGTTACCTTGTTTAAAATACCAGTGCACTGTGTTGCTTTTCCTCCCTAAGCTTCTCTTTTAGATTTCAGTATGATGTCTCATTTATCTAGCATAATAAATAGTGCTATTTTTCATATGTATTTATGTAATTCATCTCAAATATCTTTGCATTACCCCAAGCACTTAACAGATTTTATACACAATAGTCAATAGAGAAACGGTGGTTACTTCTGAAATCTACAGTGCTCTTCTCAAATGATTTCTTGGGGGTTCTTGAAATATCCAATTAGCATATAGTAAATGCCTGATAACTATTTTTTGAAAGAATGAATGAAAAAAGAATAAGAGCACTTATGTAATCTGTACTATGTGGTATGTGGTATTCCATGTTTTTATCTATAACTTATTGAATATTATAACAACATTACTATATGGATAAATTATGACACCCATATAGTAGATAAAAATTGAATGTTGCATTTTTAGTAAATCACCAAACAAATTTTCAAAAACAGGCACTCTGACACATGTGATTTTTGTTAACTACTATATTATGAATGAATGAAGATCAATAAATGAATAATTGGAACTACATAGTTGCTTATGATGCCTATCACTCATTTTTAATAAAATCTTTAGCTATAAGAAATTTTACTAGTGTATGTCACTTTGTGGCTCTTAATGTAATTTTGATAAAATTTACATTAATGATAAAGGCCAAAATCTCTCATTGAGTCCTGTATCAGTTCATCAAACCCATGTGCTCTATGTGATTTCCTCAATTCTAAGGATCCTATCTGGACAATGCAAATTAAAATCAGTGTACTGATATCAATAGCAGCAGCACCACAGGGAAGATGAAAACCAACACTTGGGAGATTACATCATTATAGATGCAATTTTCTCGACATCTTTTAAATGTACCTAACACAAGATTGATAGCAAATTTAATGAGCAATCTGTTCTTATGCTGAATGGGCATGATGCTATTATATAAAATGGAAACAACTGGAAATGTGTCAGAAATGCACTTTACAACATTAGTTGAAAATGTCATTGATTGATCAGTGTCTCACTGCATTTGACCCCAACAACTACCTTCACAGTGTGCAAGACAAATGGGAATAAAAGAAAGAAATTTCAAATAAAATCCATGTTAAAAAATAACAACTACTTTTCATAAAGAAAATGTCAATGTATTTTTGAAACAATATGCCAATAAAATGTCCCCTGTCACATAAAGGAAAGCAACCATTCTGGAAATTTACATTGTTTTATTCTTTGAATATGCCAAGCATTCCTTTCGTAAACTGCTGCATATATTGTTTTACTCTCACAGCTGTAAATTATATCTGGTTTCTTCTAAATTGCTACTTATTTAATGGACATTTGTTGAGAAACTATTTGTGCATGACCTGACTAGTGAAATATAGGCAGAAATGGAGGTCATTTAATGCTCTCGGGATTGCAGTCCCAGACCAGGGTGAGAAAACAGTACATAATGACAAGAAATGTACTGAGTATTCTCAGTGTGTTCTAGATATTTCCCTTAGTTTCCACTTTCACATCAACTAAGGCTTGTTAATGGGGCCGACCATTAAATGTCACAGGAATGGCCATCACAGAAGTCAGAAGCAGAAATTCAAACCAGAAACAACCAAATCATAAACATCTGGCTGAAACAAGAATTGACCAAGTGTCACATCTTAGCTTTTGACATCTCTTAGTTCCCTCCTACCCCTCTTTTTATGGTGACTGACAGGGAGGCACTACTTAAGCAAAAGATATTAATAGCACAACCAGAACAAAGCATGGTAATTTTTTCCCTAAAGCATAAAGAAAATCAACTTGGTAACTTGAGATGGAATTTAAGGAGTATATGTTGCTATGGTCAGAAAAGGAAATGACCTTATTACTACTCTTAGAGTGGAAATTAACCATTTCAAGGAAAAAAAAACTGTGAAAATATATTGAAAAAATATTATTAAAAAATTGAAAATATATTATTAAATATTTCATATCAAAAAATTGAAAATATATTATTAAATATTTCATATCAAAGAGAATGTAGATCATTTAAAATCGTTTTGATTATTTGAAGCATGTAAAAATATTAGTGTCCTGGCCAGATCTGATGGCACATACCTATAATTCCAAGAACAAGGGAGGCTGAGACAGGGGGATCACAATTTTGAGCCCAGCCTTGGTAACTTAGTGAGACCCTATCTCAAAATAAAATGTCACAAGGGTTGAGGATATACATCCATGTTAAGGCACCCCTGAGTTCAATCCCCAATAACCATAATAAAAAGTAGTGTCCAAGAATTTACAGTCAAAATCAACAGTCCCCACTCTGTCCACAGCTAGTTAAAGTCCTAAAATGTAACATTTAGCCATATCAGCTACTGATTATCTGGTCATAATGACCATGATCTTAAAAGATATGCATGTAGGACTCTTTCATAATGTATTAGGTGTTTCCATTATTTTTGCCTCTTTTAATGAGAAATGAGACAAAACTAACTTATCTTATGGACCACTTCTCTTTCCTCATGCCCACTGGATCAAATTTTGAAGGATTTTAGTGTATCAACTTATTATTTGTAATCATAAGTGATACATGTTTTCTATTTCTTATTTAATCTCTGTTGTATGTTATTTTTAATTTCTAAATATTAGCATCTATACAGCCTCTCCAGTGTCTTTCCTACCACCTCCCTCCATGTTTCAGTATTTATGGGTTCCAGTGTTTATATTTTATCAGAGTTAGCAATTCTCTTTTTAAAATAATTATGTGATGCATGCTTTGTTCACAGAAAATTTCTGAAGGTTGAAAAACAATAAACATTTACATAAATCTAACTTTACATTTTTCACTGAAAAACACACATCAGAGCTAAGAACTATTTCTTTCTCTAATTTATTAGCTTTTCTGAGGTCCAATGTCAGGACGAGAATGCTGCTCATGGAGGGCTGTTCCTAACATCAAGGACAAACAAAATTCTATTCACTTCTATTCCATTAAATGTTCCAAAAAGGACACATTTTACTGTGCTTTATATGTAGACCTTGACTTCCTATTACTTGGTTGTTATTTTCTTTTGCATTGTTTTGTTTTTCCTATATTTTCTATTATTCAATTATTTTATTTTGTGGTGAGAAAAAATAGATCACTAGCATCTCTTACCTTTTTCCACATCCAATCACTTGATAATTCACTAGCCAACATTTCTTTCAGACAATCATTTTAGAGCCAATGAGGTTCAGTCCTAACATAATTACTTTCAAGGTCTGCTGCAGAATTATCATCCCACGACTTCACTTTCTTGAGCTCTGTAGTCAGTCCCACTGTTTCTGCAAGTCCAAAGCCTCTGCTCCCTATTTTTTGTCTCTATCTTGAGTAACTGCCTTTGAAATGAGGCACAGAGGATAGTTGTTTAAAATGCTATAATTCATGAAAATCTATATATACTCATTTATCATCAATGGCCAGTACATTTCAGTGTGGAATACCAGATTGAATTTAATATTACCTTAGAAATTTGGGGTTATTCTCTATTCATCTCCTATAATCCATGGTTACTATTCTTTGTTGAAGCTGACCTGCTTTTCTCTTTTCGGAATATTTTCTTAGATTTGCTTATAGATACTCCAGGGGTTCTGGAGATATAGAAAGCATATTTAAATTTTATTTTCTTGATTATAGATTTCAGCCATATGGGAATACTCCAGACCTGATTTGCTTTCCACCCTACAAAAATAGGAAACTGGATAAAATATGGGAAACAATATGTCTTCTTTTGAGACATCAAAAGCAGGTGTAGCAGGAGAGTGAAGCCATAAGCAAGGGGTGCAGATGGGTGAGCCCTACTATAACTAAAGAGAGAAGAAAATCAATCAGTGTTTGCAGACCAAGAAATGACACAGATTAGCAGCTATAAAAATGTTCCATATGCTCAATAAGATAAAAAGAATCATGAATAGGATTAGAAAAAAAAGATGTAAATCTTATTTTTAATTGTTTATTGGTGGTACATAAAAACAAAGTTGAATTTTATATTTTGATTTAAATGGAAGGCACAGAGATATGCAAGTCACATAGTCCTTCAAAAAGCTTGCTTACCAATTGCAAAATTATATTTAGTAGCTTCTAGTTATTAGTCTTTTTCTCGATCTTTCTCAGCATATGACCTGAGGTCCCACTTTGCAGAGTAACCCTGGCCAATGACTGAGCAAGAAGATAACCACTGAAGTCACACTCTTCCTCAGAAAGCCCCAAATGATTTCAGAAATTTCAAAGCAAAGCAGTGATACAAGGACCTATTCATTTCTCTCTGTGGGAAATGGTCCTTTTCTGGAGCATATAGAAGAGGAAAATGGCCAAGGTTGATCCAAATGTTAATAGAAACTGATATGAGTTAGCTTCATATAGAAGTAAACCAAAATAAAATATTGCTGTAATAAAACCCTTCAGGAGTAGCCTTGGAAACTAAAAACTGAAGGAAACTGTTCCCAATGAGCAAAACTTTTGGCAGCACACTTGGTCTTTAACTTCATGTGGAAAAAGAAGTCACCTCAGGTTAGAATGTACACAAACCAATAGGAAGAAATCAAGGTTTGATCAAGGGTCTAGGAGGAACATTTGAAGACTGGAAAAATGGGGCAGAGGAATCTGGATGGATCTACAGGAGACAGAATATAGGGTAAAAATCATGGGATTTCATATTAACACTTACCAGAGCACATACATCATGGAAGACATACAAGACAACAACGTGGACAAGTTGACTTGGCAATTATTTTTAACCAGCCTTTGGCTGCACAGGATCAATGAAAACTGAAGAACCATGGTGGTTCCCAATCACCAAATTTTATTTATCAAATGCTTCTTCCAAATGTCCAGCCTTCTAGGAAGAGGTGGTTCAGCTCTGGGTCCTTGTTACAAAATCATTCTTTGAATCTTCCTTTTGTGGTAAATCAACATGATGGACTTCTTTTAACCCAGAATTAATTTTAACCAGAAAAATTCAAACATTAGATAAATTTTGCTTTTACTGCCAATAGATCATGAATAACATTGAACAGACGAAGGAACACACTTGACAACAAGAAAGCCATAACAATCGGCCCATAACCATAACATCCCCTGGTCCTATCATCTACAACACCAACCAAAAGCTGTTGGCCTGCTAGAATGGTGGAACAGTTGACGGTGTGCCTGCAGTATGGCTTTCAGGAAAAAGTGTACTTCTTAAATCTGTAATCATTACATGGTATTGTGCTACCAAGAGATAGACTACATAGGTCCAGGAACCAGAGGGTCAACGTGGAAAAGTCTTCACTCACCATTATTCCCAGTAACCCACTTGGGGGACATATTTCCTTCTGCCATGACTCTGAGTCTTCCAGTTATAGAGATCTTAATTCCTCAAAAAGAAATTTCTCCACCTGGATGCCTAGCAAGGTTCTCACTGAAATTTAAACTACCAGGAGGCTTTGAACTCCTTGTACTAAGAAAACAGAAAGACTCACCTGTTCTACCTAAATGGCGAAAGGACCAGCACAGTAGCTGTGTCTTGTGAAAGTTATAGTGAGGAGGCTCAAACCCCTTGGGGATGAGTATCAGTTTCTCTCCACCAGCTAAGGCATAGAGACCAAAAGAAGTACATGCAGAGAGTGAAGGGAATCTAAAATGAATAGCAGAGGAAACAGAAGATGAACAGAAGTCGCATCCTCAAAGTCTACAGGACTGTTGAAACTGTAATTAATTGAACTTTTCCTATTTGTATAAAATTTCTTCAGGAATAGAAGCTTATCAGTATCATAAACTATGTCCAGAATTTATATCACAAAATGAAATTTTGTGTTGTCACTACTAGGAACCATGTTTTATGACCCCATTAGGACTGAAGGCTTCCCTTCCCACGCTATAGCTGGAAGTGGTCACCTCCAGAAATTCCCTTCAGTGGAAGAGAGTTTTCCTGGCTGGACCACTTCAGGGCTACCTACTTCCAAGACCAGTACAGACTTATGTAAGTCCACCTCCATGTCTCAACTAGGAACAAATATGAGAGTACATGACAGCTCCAATAGCACACTTGGAATCAGCAGAAACCTCTATTGAGATTATACTGCAACTACAGATTCTGTGTGCCAGAACCTGCTTCCTTCCCTTCCTTTCTCATGTGCTGATTCTAGCACACTCACTGACGCATTTCCAACCTGCCTAATCATAGTCTTAATCTACTTCCTGGGAAGTCGTAACTATAACTGGAAATCATCCTTCATCTATTCTCAGACACTGTCTTTTCCAGAAGTTTGAAGTCTCTTCCCACTGGAGATTCCTGGCTTTTATTTCACCATGGATGTTACTTCATTTTATGTTCCTCTTCAATTGTTACTTTAATAAGTTGAGAGTAAAATAGAAGTATAAGTTAAATATATAATATTCTCTATCGATACACATGTATTTTGAAACACAGTCCCATAAACCTGAAATTAAAATTAAATTTTACTTTATATACACAGGTCAGCTAAACTCTATTTAAAATGGCAAAACCTCTATTTAAAATGGCAAATTACCTTGAAATAATACCTTTTGCATATTTCTGTTTCCTATACAATAAGGTCAGCTTTAGTATAACATACTTTCTACATTTTCAATGACCCAGAACTTTCAAATTTTAAAGTAAAGTTCTTCTGAAGTTTCAAAATACACCATTTAACTATGGAACCAAAACAATCAGCAATGGATGTGACAAGAAAATTCCTTCTTCAAGAAAGTTGGTTTGAAATAAAACACAGGATCAATACATGATCCTTTACAAAAAGGTATGATAATTCATGCAGAGCAATAAATTTTGGGAAAAGAGGTATAACACATTTATTAGATACAGGTCTTTGAAAAATATATGCTTTGGAGATAAAAGGTAATTATTTTGCTTTGTAAATACAGCACTTAGTACAACTGTGTGAGGAGTTTTAGGCCCATGTTTTTGTTTGATGATCTCAAATGGTTCAGTTATTCAGAGGTGTTAATCTACTCTCTGCTTCTATGAATAATTTGCAAGCATTATACCTCTAACTTGCTAATTGTAGAAGATTTCTTTAAAAATCTTTGCTAATCACACAATTTCTAAAGTAGTAAGCAACAACTGTGCAAGTTAGAAACTGCACAGTGGCTCAAAGAACTCCTCATCCCAGAGTCCAGCCTTTAGCTTATCACGTAACAGATGCTCAATATATTTATATGGTTCATAAAGTCAAGATCCATTGAACCTTCTCTTGACATTCAAAATGGTCAATGTGAAAGCACAACTTTTATGACTTTATGTGTCTTGCTGCTTAAATGAAATATTTGTGGAATGAAGATTAAAAAGTCAGAGGGCACCATTTATAGATGTATATTTTTTAAAAAAATACTCTAGGATATATCCTCAATTGAAAACTGAAGTTTTTACGCCTTTGCTTTGTACTGTACTGCATAGTTTCACTTAAGTTTTATCTGTGGCAAAACATTAAAATAGTCATATGAAAAGTAGGCCCTTTATCTATTATTTACCATTAAACCACAAATGACACTTTTGGAATGTGCACTCAAATTGAATAGACAGATATGTCCCAAAGTCAGGTTCCAGCAAAAATGCCCAATAGGGTGTAATGATTATAAATAATATTCCTGTTTTATCCAGAACAGGAATCTTGTAGGTAATAGCTCTACTGATAAGAATATAATTTTTTCCATAAGATTAATTCTCTAGCATCTTTTCCTAATGTAGTATCCAAGGTGAATTTTATTATGTAATATGATCAATACTTATATTTTTAAAAATTACATAAACAGGAACAAGAAGAGATACACCCAAAAAGGAACCTCCAAAAGTATCTATATTATCTACTTCATTTCATTCTGAATATCAAAACATTGAAGCAAATACTTGCAATTGACCATGAATCCAGGAATTTATAAATATGTACAGTTTCAATTATTTTACTTAGTACTTAATAAAAATAAAATAAGGGTCTAATTTCATTTTTCTGCACATGGATACCCATTTTCCTCAACATCAGTTATTGAAAGATTTTTGTTTTATGTGATCTGGTCACTTTTTTTGAAAATCAATTGTCTAATAAATGTGTGGATTTATTTCTGAGATCTTGATTCTGTTCCATTGGCCTCTGTATCTGTTTTTTTGCCAGTATCATGGTGTTTTGATTACTATGTCTTTGTAGCAGATTTTGAAGTAAAGAAGTGTGATGCTTCCTCCTTTCTTATTTTTTTTCAAGATTATTTTGCTTATTTAGGGACTTCATTGCATTTTAGGATGATTTTTTTAAATTTCTGAGTTTTGATATGGATTGCAACAGAATCTATAAATCACTTAAGACAGTATTGATATTTTTTAATTTTTTTAATTCTTTCAATTCATGAATGCAAGATATCTTCCATTATTATGGTAGTCTTCAATTTATTTCATCAATGTTTTAAAGCTTTCAGTGTGCAGGTATTTCAATTCTTTGGTTAAGTTTATCCCTAAGTAGTTTATTTATTTATTTTTTAGTAACTATTGTAAATGAGGTTGTTTTCTTGAATTCAGATATTTCAAGAGATTATTGTACAACATGATTATAGTAGTTAATAATAATGTATTGCATATTTGAAAATCACTGAGAGTAAATTCTCCATCTTCTCATAACAAAAATGATCAGGACATGAAATGAAGGATATGTTGATTAGTTGAATCTAGCAATTCTAACACTGTATCTATATTTAGATACATCACATTATATACCACAAATATATAAAATTTTTATTTGCAATTAAAATATTTTTTAAAAAAAATTAAAGTGCAGAAAACTGCATTTTAATAAGAAGTATTCTTAATGAACTATACACAATTACAGACAATGAGCCTTAAGGCATTTTGACCTTGTGTCATGTTCCTAGCAATTTGTCCTCACTCACAGTCTATATAAGTTCACTGAGGCTGCTATAACAAAATACCACCAACCAAGTAGTTTAAATGACAGAAATTCATTATTTCACAGTTTCAGAGGCTAGAAGTCTAAGATCCAGGTATTGGAAAGTTTTATTTCATCTGAAGTCTTTCTCTTTGACTTGCAAAGTTTGCCTTATTGTTCCCTAGATGGTTTTTCCTGTGTGTGTGCATATATCTGAGTTCTAATCTCTTCTTACAGGAACACTGCTTATATTGAATTAGGGTCCACACGCAAGATGTTTTAAATGCATTACCTCGTAAAAGGCCCCTCTTCCAAACAAGG
Organism: Geosciurus inauris; assembly: GCA_004024805.1. NCBI lineage: Eukaryota > Metazoa > Chordata > Mammalia > Rodentia > Sciuridae > Geosciurus > Geosciurus inauris. Next base: position 174,204 of record PVHX01001163.1, on the reverse strand, counting down.
TCACATTCTGAGGTACTAGAGGTTATGACATTAACATACAAGTTCTGGGGAGATAAAATTGGTTCTTGACAGTAGCCCTAATTGTGGTTAAGACAAGTTCTGTTTCCCACTCTCTTCATGTGGCCCCGTGTTGTCCTCTAGATCCTCTGTTCTAAAATGATCACTCCTGTTTTTCTATTTCCTTCAAATTTTGAGGGAAGTCTTGGCCTTTCTTTGTGCTAAACATAGGGATGGTGCAGTGGTCTGCTTATTTTCTAAATTGCACAATGTGGTTTTGCCTTCCTTTCCTTAAGTTTCTAAATCCTTGTATCAATATCAATGTTTTCTCGCACCTGAAATGATGAGAGTAATTTCAAGTTATTTCCTGTTTGGGGCCCATCCAAACCAAATCTGGAAACTGGATCCTGATTCCCCATCTAATTGGATCAAAGCCATCCTGCACCACACTTGCAGCCCCAACTTAGCAAAATTACTGAGTGATGGATGAAGGTCCAATACCTTGTGAATTATGTAAGGCCACAGAGTCAGGATGGGAATAGAGTATAATGTGAAAACCTTACCTGGAAAATAAATTACTGTTTGTAATTTCTAGAACCAGACACTTAAATAATATTTCCTCCAAAACATTTTTCTTCCTGTTAATGAAGGCACCATATTCTTGCATGTTAGGAGGGTATGAAGACATTTTTTAAGTACTGTTGAAACAAATTGAATTTCAGTTATCAAGGGATTCTCAAGTCACAAAATTAATCATAAAAATTACTAGTGTTTACCACCTTAGAGTATAGGCCTAATCTTGTGACTGGTAATTCTATGTTGTTGAAGAAGCGCATTGAAGTTAAATATAAGTGCATTTTTTAATACATATGACTTTTATTATAATTTATAGTAGTTAATCATTTTATAATTTACCTTGTTGAACAAATAGGTGACAATTTTATGTTTTTAATAAATATTCTCAGTGATATGGGAAGTTATAAGCTTTTCTATCATAAATTTAATAATATCACATTGTAATTCTTGTATATGCGATGATTTATTATCCTGAGTCCTTACTGTTCTTTGAATCTCTGCAGTTAGAAAAGATGGACCCTTTATCTTTATGCTATTTTTAGCATATATGATTAGGTAACACATGGATGTTAATCCTTGGATTCCTTCTTATACATTTTGAGTCTCTCAGTCTACAAAATGAATTCACTATTGTTGAACTTTTTTGGAAATCATACCTATATAGGTAATGTAATGGTTAATTTTATCTGTCAGCTTTCCAGGGTGACTAGATACCTGGTAACATATTTTTCTGAATGTTGCTGTGTTTTTATTGTTATCTTTAGAGATTAACATTTTTATTGATGGACTCTCAGTAAAAGCATATGGCCCTCCACAATTTGGGTGATCCTCAACCAATTCATTGAAGACCCAAATTGAACAGAAATCTAAACTTCACCAGGCAAGACAGAATTCTATCTATTATTTACCAGACGTTTTTGGGAATATACTGTCATGAAGAAGAGATACTTGACCATCAGTTGGGAATACAGCATTAGGCTTGAGTTGCTATCTGATATTTTAAGCATCATCTGACAAAACATGAATTTAGAGTGAATGGAAAATATCTAGATTTTGTTCTTCCTAAGTTTTAAAAGTTTGGGTAATAACAAGTACTCATGAAAAAAATAAACACAGAAGCACTGTATTTTACAGTTAAAAGCTACTTATTATATAATTTTATATAAACCTTTTCAGAGGAGACTTGAAGTCTCTGAGATGAAAAATGACTTGCTTGTAGTCATAAGATGTACATAAAAAATAAATGCAAGAGACTGAAAGTCATAATTAAAAGTCAAAGTTTTCATATTAATTATTATTTTTCAAAGCCACATTGATTTATAGCTAAAATATTAAAAAGAAACAATTAGAAATATTTAATAGCTAATTTAAATAAACAACACATAGAATAAAATATCAAATGCAGTCACAAAGGAGAACTAAAACTATAAAGAGTAAATTATTTTTAAATAGATGTGGGTCAAGATCCTGCCAAAACTAGAAACTAGTTGATGTTCATGGAGCAATGCATATTACAAAAAATAAGTGTCTTGAAAATATTGTCTTTTAAAAATTAAACTATACTTAAAACACTAGAAAAAGTAATTGTTCTGACTCTCAAAATTCTTTTGATTCCAATTTTCCATAATTATAAAATAATTTTGTTTCATGAACTATAACTTTCAAGTTACAAAATTACTTTAATTTTTTTAAAAAAATGCCCTTATACTTAGTCTCTGGACAAGTCATGACTCGATTAGGAATTTGTGAAGGTTTATTAAAAACATTAAACAGGAGCACTGCAGACCATTACAATCATCTGGTCACAGCTGTTTTTCTGCATGCATTACAAAATAGGCACTCAAGGTCTCTAGCATTAGTTAGTGTTATTATACGCAACAAGCATTTAGAACCAGCACAAACCTACGTGGGAAGGGAATCTACATGGGCCTTTTTAAGTCTCCACCCTACAATATCCCACTCTAAACTTGTATCTTAAAGGCAATGTAAAGGTCAAATAAGCATCTTTACACTTCTGGGTTCCTCTAAATATTTCATCTTCACATTGCTTCCAGATTTATCTAGTGCGTTCCTGTCTGGCACATATCCTGACCTTTTGTTTTCACCTTAATTAATCTTGTATTTGCGATTCACAGTGTCCTTTGCTTTTTTTCAGCTTTGACTCTTTTGAGCTCATACTCAAAATGAAATTTTGCTGTTAAAAAAAGAAAACAAAAACTTTTTGACACAGAAAAGCCATTATACCCTACATACTATTTGTAATCATCTTTTAAAATGATCAATATGTTGCAAATAATTTTCTGTCAATATGTTTTGTACTACAATAAGCCTTGAGATCTGCTGTATGTGCTTTGCACACATAATCTAATTCTCATAGCAATCCCCTTGCTTCTTAATTCACTGAGAAAGTTCAAGTCATCAGCAGAAAACTTGGGATATTCCACTGGCAAAACCACCCCAGCTACCAGAATATTTGCCCCTAGTCTTCTTCATCGCACTTATTATTGGGGACAATCTACCAAACATCTATCTACTCTAGGTCTTTAACAGGAGCAAGCAAGCCACCAAGTCTCATCTCAGGAACATCACTTACATAGATTCTTCTTCTATATCACATTTTTAAAAATTTCTACTGAACCATTCTTATCAAACTGGTTGTTATTTGACCCATCTCTAATGATTTTTATCAGGAACCTACTTTTCAGGTCTCTTCATGTTTTACCTTTGGAGCAAAACTCTTCAAAATGTTCTTATCCTAACTCTCTCTAACTCATTACTCTGCTCCTCTTAACTCAATTTTCTTAGGGCAAGATGTTTCTGAAATTGCTCTCATTAAAACCATCAAAGCTATCAATGACCACCTTCATCAATTAATTTTAATCATCTTCTTACTTGATACATAAGACGTTTATCCAGTAGATCCCCCTTCTCTCCCACCCTAGTCAGTTATGGAGTTTTAATAACCTCTGAATATTGATGGCTTCCAAATTTTTTCATCTCTAATTTTCCCTTTGTTATAGTTAGGAAGTGAAATGTACCCCTAAAACTCATGTGTTCAACAATTCAAAAAGATTTGGAGAGAATTGGTTGCCTTATGACAGTCTTAACATGCTTCTGTACTTTGCTTCTCTTTCTTTCCTGTTCCAGTTGATGGCAACTCCACCTTTCCACTTGCCTAAATCAAATACTAGAATCATCTTTTGCTCCCATGTTTCTTTCTTATCTGAACTGCTTTACCTCCCAAACATATCTAGAGTTTAAAACTCTCTTCCTATCACCATGCTACTTCCTGTTTCACATTATGTCCCTTTTTCTTAAATTCCTAAGATATTATAGCCTCCTAAAAATATCCCTGCTTCTTTCCTTGTCCTATACAGCTTATTTCCATGCCAGTAACTAAGTAATTCTTTTAAAATACAAGATGGTTAATATTTGGCTAATATCTTTCCTCTGAGCAAAAATCTGCTGTTTCTCCGGTCATAGAGAAAGCTATGCCTCTGTACAAGGCTTCGAAGGCCCTAGGTCACCTGGCCCACTTATCATGCTGACAGGTCAGGAGTCCTCTCCAGTGCCTCCCACTCTACTCACTATGTGCCTTCAGTTGCCTTTTCCCCTAGAGTACTTCACAAATGTTTCCCATGTGTCCTGTTGTGGTGCCTGTGCTCTGCGATTCTCTCCACCTGGAACATCCTCTCCCCAGATTTCTGCTTGACTAAATCACTCCCTTTCAACCTTTGCTTCTATTTCATCTTTTCAATGGGATTTATTTTGACCACTCTTCCTAATACTTCAAGCAAGTGTCTATTCTCACCTCAGTACTCATGATCCTTGTGCACATGATACCTAAAATAGCAAATATTTTTCTTGTTTATACTTATAAATCTTATCTTTTGACTTATCCTGCAAAATAAACTTCACACTTGACCTATGTTGTGTTCTATTCTATCCATTGATACATCCTAAATGCCTAATCTGCTTATTGTAACATAATAAACATTAAAGAAGTAGTTGAAAAATGATTAAATATTAATAAAAATCTACATTTTAAATAGTGCATTCTGTAATATCTTTTCATTCTTCATGTTTATTGATAAGATGTTCTTAATTTCTAATAATATTTTATTACATATCAATCAAGTTCTATTTGAATTTTATTTTCATATTAAAAATATTGAGTGAGATTTTAAAATGATTAGCCAACTTTGTTTCCTATACTCTATGCTAAATAATTCATTTTTTCCCATCTTGGGAGCCAAGTGAAGAAAGTGTATAAGGAGGAGGCAAAGATGCACTGGGCCTAAAACTTCAGTGCAAGAACATGATAATCAAAAATTGGGTTCAGCAACTTATTAAATATAGCTGCATATGTGTACTTGGGTCTATTTCTGGATTTTTAATATTGTTTTCTGATCCTATGCAATCTATTCCCATCCTAGCAGCTCAAGTTATTCTTTAACAACATGTCTTTCCTTTGCTAAAAATTTCACAACTTTATTTCACTCCCAGTAAAACAGAGACATTTTATAACAAATTTTAAAATCTTCCAGATACATATTCTCTTTTCAAATGTATTGTTGCTCTTGAATACAGTTCCTAGTATTATTTTCCCAGCTTATTTCCACTTACCAGTTCATCAAATACATCAATTAATCTTGCAAGAGGTCCTAGAAAGACTGTAAGGTTGAGCTGGCTTGCTTGACTAGCATAGGCCAGAATACAGCAAAGGCTGGATATTTCCACAGGTCATAGTTTGCCAACCTTTGATCTGAAGGCAGATGTCTTTCTTACACACCTTTTTATCAATCAATATTTTTGTCTGTTATCACCATATCAATATCTACTAGTATTCTGCCTGCTCAATCCTTCTTTTCTCCCTCTTTTCCACAAGTTGCAGCAATAATGCTAAAAAATAATAACATTATAGTCTAAAGGCTTTCCTTGTTCCATCCTCTAACTTTTACAGATATTTCTCCCAATAAGTAACACACATGTCTAATCCTATTTGAAGTCTACTTTTCAGAAAACCCAAACTAACCCATCATGTGATTCTGTCCCCCAAAACCATTGTCCTTTATGTAGTTCCTCTTCTTCACCAAGTTAAAAGAGATTAGTTTTCTAGGGCTCCCATAACAAAGTGTCACTAACTAGGTATCTTTAAAAAGAAAAAAAAAAAAGACACTTATTGCATCACAGTTCTGGAAGCTAACAGTCCCTGATCAATTTGTCTGTAGGACTGGTTCTTTAGAGGGCTGTGGAGGGGAATCTCTTTTTGTGATTTGCTGGCAACTTAGGTTGTTTCTTGCAGATGATGTCCTCCCTGTATGCATGTCTCTGGCTGTACATTTCTGTCTTCACATTGTGTTCTTTTTAAAGGACACTACTCATATTGGATTAGGGACTCATTCTTTCTCTAGTATGACTTCATATTAACATACCTTATTATATTTGCATGACCCTATTTCCAAATAAGTACATTCTGAGGTTTGGAGGTTAGGAATGTTATAATATTAGTCATGGAGGAGAAATTTAGCATTTAGCATTGATTGCTTGATATTCTTATTCTTAAAAGATATTTCAGCCACATCCACCAAGGGACTTGTTATCTTCATTCAACAATCACCCACTTAACATCCACCTCCCAAAATTTCTCTGGTTAATCTTCCCTTCCTGTTTTCCTTTCTCCCTACATTTCTCATCTCCTCTTTTCCTTGAAGAAGAAAAACAAATCCTTCTCATTTCCTTTTTTATATCTGATAAACATTGCCCTAGAGTAAAAATGGGACTATTGCAATAAACAAGTCTAGTCTCCTTGGATGCAAAATTCACATTAAAATAGTGTTTTGTCCTCCTCCTTCAGGCAGCAGACAAGCAATATAAAATGTTATCACAGGAGCTTATGGAGTACACAACAGAAATTTATTGCTTCATAAGACTGATAGCTCTAGAATACAGTGAACTACAAATGGGATGTGGAACATTTTATAGTAAGGCAATTTTTCTTAAAAAGATTTTTATCATAAAGTTTTCTCCCCTTTGGAAAAATACTATTGGCAGTTGATAGTAAGTTTCAATGTCAGGTGCCATAAAAATAATTTATAATAATTATCCTCCCATAAATTTTCACATTTGTATAACTATATAACCCTCCTTAGGAATGAAAGCTCCTTCAGTTTCATACAAAGAGGGCTATTGAGAACATCAATGAATGATTAACCAGCTGACAAGCCCTCCCCATCTCCAGCAGAGCTGTAAGGCTCTTAAAACCCAAACTGACCAACTTAATGCAGAATAACAATCCCAGGAGATGACATTCCTTACCATTGCATGGATATCATTCAACTCCAAGATTCTACTCCCTATTAGAACAGGAATTATAGATAATCAGACTTTACAAAAGAAATAAATTAGGATGCTTAAGTATGACAATTGGAGAATCATTTCCCTTTTACCTGGTCCTTAATAGAGCTCAGAAATAAGTGCTAGTCACACTGAACTCAGGCAGAGCCTGAACTTTTCCTGGCAGCTTTTCCCTTTACAAGGACTATATTACCAGAGCAAGAGATCCCATAAATACCCTGGGCATCAATAACAGCTTTCAAACCATATCAAATAACTTCCCAAACAGACTACTGCTTTTCTTATTTGAGTATGGAATTAGCCCTGGATGGTGGTACACACCTATAATTCCAGCTACTCAGGAGGCTGAGGCAGGCAGATCTCAAATTCAAGGCCAGCTTGGGCAACTTAGCAAGACCTTGTCTCAAAAAGTAAAAAGGCTAGGAATAAAACTCATTGGTTGAGTGCCCCTGGATTCAATCCCTTCTACAGTACACATACACACATTCACACACATATGCAGAATCTGGAACTAGATGTTAATATAGTAAACTGCCTTTGATCACCTAATGTGTGCACGGATGGCTCTTTTGCTCTCAGTTATGGATCTGAGAAATCAAGAGTTACCTCAAACTCCTCCCATTCCCTCACAACTCTTCTCATTAACTTTACCTTCTCCAAGAATCAGTTTTTAACTTTTTTGTTTCCACTACTTTTTTTTGTACAAAACTCTAACAGCAATTAGTCTTCTAATGGGAAAATGGGACAGAAAGAAATGCAAATGCATTATACTATTGATTTTTTGTTTTGTTTCAATTTGCATTTGTGGTGCTGGGAATCAATCGCAGGGCCACATGAACACTAGGTCAGCTCTCTACCACTAGGCTACACCCAGCCTTCTTATTGCTCTGTTTTATATGAACTTATTAATACAATCTCTACATCACCACACATCAGGATGGAAACACTCTGGATGGTGGACGATTTAAAAAAAAATAATCAATTTTCCATCTATTCCATGCCTGTTCAAATAATATTCAAATTCTCACTTTCCCTTTTGAACCAAAATGTAAAAATTCCCTGTAAAGTGCCAATTCCCATTTTTCTCTAATTCTCTACTATTTTTTCTCATTTTTTAAAGATAAGTTTTAGGACCCATGCTGTTGAATATATGATGTTTATGCATTTGTACCTGGCACAAAAATAATACAATTCATGCCCACCACCCATTTAGGCCATAGACAGTTACCAGCATACTTGAAGTCCCACATACACACTATCACAATTACATCCTCAATTGCCTTCCTACAGGAAATATTTGTCTTTTTATTTGTGAAGATGGCAAACTGGCTTATTTCAGACCACCTACTGAGAGTAAGAGAAAGAAAAAGAAAAATTGGAAAAATATTTTAAAAGAATCTATTTGAAGGAAATGAAAGGTTAACAAAGCAGGATGCTTTTGAAGGCCAGTGAAGTGTGGTCAGGTAAACTTAACATTGTAGACCTTCCGTTCTGGGCATTTACTTCTCTTCATTCAAGCCAAGGGCCTGGGAGGCCAGGCAGAGTGTGATAGGCGGGAAATTTACCAGCTAAGAAAATCCTCTGAACATCATAGAGAAATCATGAACAAACTTGAATTTCACAGGGCTCAGCAAAAGACAAGTCTTTGTTAAACTCTCTGGAAACTCAGTTAAGGATGCCAGGAAGACGGTGAACAGCAATTAGACAAATCCAACTTTAAATCAACACAAACTCTACTGGAGTTAAAGGGACTTGCTCTTCCTCTAACTACTGGTTAAAAACAACTATATAAAACATGCTTTAACATTTAAGCGGTTTAAATGATTTGCTAAATATTTTCAAACTTTCAATAGGAAATATTTTGTAAAACAAGAACTTTTAATAAGAAAGATTTTTAGACAAATTGCTATAATATAATCCACCTTTCTCCTAAATCTGTCCAGATTATTTTCGCCAAGAACCTCATGTTGTTGATTCTAATAAGAAGTTGAGAGTCTTCCTCCTACTTAGTAGCCACATGTGGCAGAACTGACCACTTTTTTTCCTTCTTGAAGCACCCTCCCTACCGTTCTTCTAGGGTAGCTTCTCTCTTGATTGTCTTTCCTTCATCATTTGTCATTCCTTTTTTGGTGCTAATATCGAATATCTTGTTTTCTCAACATTAAAGCACAAGAAACTCAAAGCCTCTATATTCAGTCTTCTCAGTTTTCTGTTATTGCTTACAATCTTGTGCTCCAAAAACCATCTAGGCACTGATGGCTTCTAAATGTATATATCCAGCCTCAACTTTCCATTGAAAGTTGAATTCAACATTTAAAACACAATTGGCCATTTGAAATATTTACATATATATCCAAAGGCCTTTCAAACACATCTTGATTCTACTCCTTGGCTGTTCCTCCTGCTATCTTACTTACACTAAAGAGTTTGTTGTGGTTTGAATATGAGGTGTCTCTCAAAAGCTTCTGTGTTAATGCAGAATATTCAGAGATAAAATTATTGGATTGTGAGAGCTGTAAACCAATCATCCTACTTTGAATGAACCAATTGGGTGGTAACTCTAGGCAGGTGGGGTGTAACAGAGTAGCCCACCTCTACCTACCCTTCCCCCATCTTGGTCTGCTTTATCTCAGGCCCTGAGCAATGGAGACAGCTGACTATGAACTGAACTTCTGAAACCATGAACTCAACTGTGAGTACTATAAGTTGTTCTGGTCTGGTGTTTTAGTCACAGGGACAAAAAGCTGACCAACACAAGGTAGCTCCATTTCATTAGATAGTAGGACCAAAATAAAAGAAAACCATTAGTCATCTCTGACTACCCTCTTTCAAATGTATCCCATTTGATCTATATCAAAATACTGTCATCTGTACATTGCAAATACCTGGAATCCAACCACTTCACCAGTTTCTTTAGTCATATGATCCTTCATACAGATGGTTTCTGTGTGTTCTGTAGCATCATTACTTTCACTTTCACTTATATGATGCTCATCTACCTCCAAAGAACTGCCAGAGTAGTTCTGTTAACATGGAGTTAATACCTTATCACATCTACATGTAAAACCTTTTAGCCCCCCAGTGGTGGCTCTGATCTCAACTCTCCCAGTCTAGGACTCACTGGTCAGGTATCAGCCACATCACACTTGGCTGTTCCACGAAATGTCTAGAACACTCTCAGCAAGGTAGTTTGTACCTGTTGAATTTCTCTGCCTGGATTTTCAACACTACAAAGCCACATGGAAACCTCACCAATAGTTTTCTCATGACCTTAAACATTTATAAGAAAGAAAGAAAGAGAAAGGAAGGAGGGAAGGAAGGAAGAAAAAAAGAAAGGAAGGGAGGGAGGGAGGGAGGAAGGGAGAAAAAACAAAATACAACCTTCATCACTTTCTATCACTGACTGCTTTACTTGCCTGCATAAAATTTATTTCTGCATCACATATAGTATATGTACATATTTTTTTATCACTTTCCTTCTCAAAAATGTAGTCTTGATGTAAACATGGACTTTTTCTCTTCTGTTCACTATTAAATCATAAGCTCCAGAACATAGCACTAAGTAAATGTTCAAAAACTGGAATATAATTTGATAGTTGTAATATAATTGTATAAAATAGGAGATACAGGTAAAACAAATTGTGTGTGTGTGTGTGTGCATGTGTCCCAATGTAATAGATATAGTAAGAATAGAGAGAAATCAAATCCTGGTCAATTTTTTAAAATAATAACAAACCAAAACAAAGTGATAATTCCCTTTGTCCCTTGCCCCACTCATAAAATCAAATATTATTTGCATGGCATGACTTCACAGTTTGACTCCTGCCCTGTGAGCCTCATCTTACATTGCAAATTACTGTTGGAAAAACAGCATTTAAACTCCAGCTCTGTTTCCAGCTGCTTCCTCCAAATTCATGCTTTTTCTTTAGCTCTGTTCTCCCTTGGACTTCTTCTTTAGCCAGGTGACCCCCCTCTGGTGTCTGGGTAAGGAAACTTCCTTTCACTTTGATTTAGGTCTAAGGTCACTTACACTAATAAGTCAGTTCCAGTCATCTCAGTAAAATTAAATCTCTTTCCCTCCCAGGGAAGCTCCAGAGCACTTCTTTTTATATAGCTTTTGGCACTTTACAGTATGTGCCATGCATTAAGTGTAATAGTGTTTGTGTTTATGTCCCTCATGAGAAACTAAGCTGCTCAAGGATAGTGGCTTCCTTCTAATTACCTTTGTATTCTTTAGATATCAACACAGATATCAACCTTTAGATATCAACACAGTTAGTATTCAATGAAATAATTCAAAAATTTTAACTCTTTAATCATATCTAGTTACCCCAATAACAAAATGTCCATCTATTCTCATTTTAATATTATTGTTTTGATGTTTAAAGTTTTAAAATTAGATTTTTCTTATTGCAAGTGGTTTGTGTGTTACTTTTAAGAACTCTAATATAATCAGTGTTATTTATTTATAATATATTTTCAAATAAATGCATATTATTTAAAATGTACTAAATAGAGGAGGAATTGTAGCTCAGTGGTAGTTTGCCTAGAATGTATGAGGTCCTGGGTTCAATCACCAGTACTGCCTAAAAATAAATAAATAAATAGTAACTAGAAAATGACTATTAAGAGAAATAAAATAATAATAATACACAAAGAAAGAGGCAAACATGGAAGAGTAAATTTTATTTTTCCAGAGAGTAGATACTATCATATGAAGGAAACTTAAGTCTTTTAATTACATGATTCTGTCCATGCTAAATCCAATAGATTCTCAGTTTCCATTGTACATAGTTATTTAATTTTCAATCCTCAGGAAGTAGTAGTGCAAATCTATGGGTAGTAGATAACCATGAAAGAAGACAGTAAGAGAGGAAGAAAGAACATACAGCACAAATAAAAAACAAGCAACAAAATGGCATTAGTAAGTCTTTACTTCTCAGCAACTACTTTAAATGTAAATGGGTTAAATTCTACAATTAAAAGACATAAAGTGGCATACTAGATAGAACAAACAAAGAATATCTTTATGCTGCCTACAAGACTCTCACTTCACCTGCAAAATACACATAGAATAAAAGTGAAGGGGCAAAAAGAGATATCCCAAGCAAATGGAAACAAAAAGAGAACAGTAGTAGCTATTATTTTATCATATAAAAGAAATTTCAATATCAAAAGTAAAAATACACAAAAGTCATTATATAATGACAAAGGATTTAATTAAGCAAGAGGATATCATAAGTATAAACATAAAACACAACATTATAACACTTAAAAACATGAGACAAATACTAATAGATCTAAAGGGAGAGAGAGACTGTAGTGTAATAATAGTAGAGGACTACAATTGCACAGTTTCAACAATAGATGGATCATCCAGCCAAAAATGTCAACAAAGAGACACAGGATTGAAACCACACTCTAGAGCAGATGGATCTAACAGAACCGTTCTACCCAAGAACTTCAAAATACACATTTTTCTCAATATTCTCCTACAGTACTCTCCTACAATATTCTCCTACAATATTCTCCAAGATGGACCATAGGTTAAATTAAAAAACAAACCTTCAAAATTTAAGAAGCTAAAAATCATTTAAAATACCATTTCTGACCACAGTGTTATAAAACTGGAAACCAACAACAGGAGGAACTTCAGAAACATCTTAAATACCTGGAAATGCAATGGCCTACTCTCAAACAGTTGATAGTCAATGAATAAGTTGAAAACAAATTTTTAAAAATTCTTGAGACAAATAATGATGGGGACCAAAACACAAAATCCTGTAGAATACAGCAAAAGCAACTCTAAGAGGGAAGATTGTATCAGTAAATACCTATGTCAAAAAAGAAAAAAGAAAACGAAGTTTGCACTTCAAGAAGGTAAGAAATCAAGAACAAGCCAAACCCAAAATTAGTAGAAGGAAAGAAATACTAAATATCAGTGCAGAAGTGAGTGAAATAGAAACTAAAAACTAATTTTAAAATGATCAACAACAAGAAGACTAGGGGTTTTGAAAATATACACAAAATTAAAATACTGTCCTTTCTACCTTTATGTGATATTAGGATGCATTAAGAATGAATGGATAATATTACCCAAAACAAACAGAAAAAGAAGATAGGCAAGCATATGAAGAAAACCAGAAGAATGAAGGACTTTCAATATCAAAGGCATAGAACTGATAGTCTTGGTTTTTTTTCCATTACTTGGAACTGGACCCAGGGCCTCAGGCATGCTATACAAACACTCCACCACTAAGCTATATTCCCAGCACTCAAATGTTGGTTTTATTGAATTTTGTTAAATTTGCAAAGTGATTTGATGATGTTGAGTCAAATGAATAATGAAAAAGATTTATTCAGTCATTTAAAAATTATTGAGTAATTAGTAAGTATCTATATCATGTACTCTTCTATTTTCTGAAATGCAAGTAACAAGACAGAAAGAAATCACATCTCTAATAATATTTACATTCTAAAGGGAGACAGATAATAGACAAAGAAGTTATTAGGTAATTTAAGACCATGAATCGGCTCTGACCAGTGAGAAACTCAGTGACATTACTTCAGTGAAGTAGATTCCATGGGTTGTTAGTCAGATGGTCATGAACTGAAAAAGAGGAGGTGATACTGGAGGGCATAAAATGAACATGGGTTAATGGGGAATATTTGTGATACAAGAAAGGATGTAAGATGTGGTTTGCTGGGCAGCTGCAAAACAATTCTAAAATATGACTAGGTGAATTAAAGGTGCCCTTGGATGCTGTGAGGCTTAATTTTATGTGACAATATGACTGGGTCATGGCCCAATAGCTGATGCCCCAGTATCTGATTAAAATTATTTCTCACTGGATGCAGTGGTGCATGCCTCTAATCCCAGTGACCCAGGAGGCTGAGACAGGAAGACCACAAGTTTGAAGCCAGTCTTATCAATTTGCCAAGATCCTCAGCAACTTTGAAAGATCCTGTCTCAAAATAAGAAAATTTTTAAAAACTTGGAATGTAGCTCAGTGGTAAAGCATCCCTGGGTTCAATCTCTAGTACCTACCCCCACAAAAAAAAAAAAAAAAAAGAGAGCACCATTTTTCAATGTGCCTATAAAGATGCTTCTGGAACACAATGGCATTTGAATTTGTAGACCGAATAAGGCAGAGGCTTTCCCCAGTGTGGGTAAGTATCATCCAATCCCTTGAAGACCTGAATAGTACAAAATGGAGGCTGAAGTCTGAAACTCCCATCCTACGTGACTGAGCTGGGACATCCATCTTGTGTAGTCAGTGCCTCTGATTCTCAGAGCTTCAGACTATATCACCATCCTTCCTGTGTTTCCAGTGCAGCTTGCAGATCGGAAGATCACAAGACTTCCCAGCCTCTATAATCACATGAGTCAATACTCTGTGCCAGGTGCCATTCTGGGTGATTTTATATATATACACACACATAGAAACAAATACATGTATGTGTACAACCTATTTCAATGGTGCACCCTAACTAATACACATACTTAGAATCTCCTTTTGTGCAATTTACAATTAGCAAAGAGAATAAAGTGGAAATTTATCATTCTTCAGGATCACCTAGAGTGCTTACAAATCAGAGTACTGAGTCCACTCCAAGTTCCTGATTTAGTAGGTCAGAGGTAAGAACCAAGACTTTTTGTTTCTAACAAGTTCCCAGGTGATTCTGACACTGCTATTTAGAGGATGACACCTTGAGAACAACTGCCATAAATAAGAATAAATTTTGCAGACAATGAAAATAGTTGAGACTTTAATCACATTCCTTGTTCTCTCTGCCAACCAGTGCTTCATCAGAGACAATGAGATCTTGAGCCAACTTGAGAAAATTTGTTCTTATTTAATTATTTAGAAAACTGAATATAAATCTTCAACAGACTACTATGCTGTATCCCTGAAAAAGTCCCTGGGTCTCATTATAATAGAAGCTCCGCAAACATTACAAAATGTCAAGTTTGCTGCTAAAGAGCAAGTTCTTAAAATACATTCTACAAACAGCAGAAAAACAACCAATTATAAAACTTTTCTCATAGCTAAACCTCCTTTTAAGTAATATAATCATGAAGAATACCTGTATCCTTGCAAAAAGTTGTGCTATGATCAATATTAACATAAGATGAGAGATTTTATCATTTGCTTCCTTATAAAAGTTATTGACTGTTCATATTTTCAGAAAACTATTTCATTGCACACACAGACTGCATGCGAGAGAAGCTACTTCCTCTGCCCATGTCATTCCAAGGATCTTCTGGCTGGGTTCCCAATAGCCTTTTCTATTTGTAAACACTTTCATGACTTCTATGCCATTTTGCATCTTTTTTTGTTTTTCTATTGCCATGTAATTATGACTATATTTATCTACCTTTCTGGTTAAAGCTTTTATGCCATTTCATTGAGTGATTCTGACTCCCTTCAGGCTGGGCCCAGATCTCTTTAATAAAAGTGAACACTGGATTCTGGCTCTTCTTTTTGTAAACATTGAAAGAAGATATTTATATATCTATTTGTATGTATGTCTAAACACACACACACACACACACACACACACACACATTAAAGACATCTAGACCAATTTATTTTCATAAGTTACTACACCTATAAAACACTCAAACCAAGAATCAAGGTGTTACTAGGAAGCCACAAGCAGCAGCAGTCTTGTGCCATATTAAAGATTTGGACAGGAAGCTTTAGTACCTTCAATTCAAAGCCTGTAAACAAGCCCTGTTGAGCACTTTAGCACTTTAGATCCTGTTTCTTCTGCCTACAACCTCTCCTCCATGTTCCACTAGAAGTCCCATCTAGGCTTTCTTGGTGAGTCCCCTTTTTGAATCATAGTGGATATTCAGATATACTAGAGACTGGTCTGAGGCATATGCCATAAACTTAAAAGAAAATCACATTAAACTGTTGAAGTTGAGAAATGTAGTCATTAAACTACCAGTGGAATTTTTGTGAAAGTTATGTAATATAGAATATATAAAGTGCCCAGCACAAAGTTGGCACAATTTATATGTTGATTTCTTTCATTTTATTACTTAATTTTCCTGTCTGATGAATACTGTTTTTCCATAATTCTGACAAATATTCCTCTACTTGTTCTATCATTCTGTCACCTTGTAGACAGGAGAATATTTTCTTGAGATATTTAATATTCAAATATATCTTATTCATCAGCTGCCTATATCACCAATCCCCAGCACCATCCTACTCCTTCCTAATTCACATATAATTAAAAATAGTTTAATATTTTATTAAAAATATTTTATTACCTTTGAAAAACATAGAATGGTTTTGGTTTTGAAAGCATAAATGCACAGATGCAATTCTTCTCTGGGGATATTTAATACTTTTTTATTGGTTACATAAGTGAGTAATTAAGTTGATAATCTAGATGTTGCCCAATGTTGTTTTCCTTTTCCTTTTTTTTTTTTTTTTTTTTTTGCTGTTGGGGATTGAACCCAGTGCTTTGTGCATGCCAAGCAAGCACTCTACCAACTGAGATATCCCCAGCCCCTCAATGTTGTTTTTTAATTACAGTATTATAATTATGCATAGTATTTGGGTTTAAGCTACTTAAATTTTTTAGCAGAAAATAGGGTCACAATTAAAGTAAGACTAGTTCATATCTGAAGTTCACATCATTTTTTTCTATAATAATCTAAATACTTTAATTTCTCTGAAACATTATGATTTCACATGGAAGTACTAAAGGCAGCACAATAAAAGAACTTTCTTCATTAGTTAGGAGTCTCTATTTTTATCTTGATTCATCTCCATGCGATGTCTTGATAAAGTAGCTGAAGAGACTCAGCTGTCCTTCTCTAGACCAAAATGATAACAATAAGTATTCTTGATTTTCATTTAACAAATATTTATCAAATGTTAGGAAACAATGCTGGAAATGTCAGAAACAATCCTGCTGTTGTGATGTTTTCACCTTGGATTAATTGTTATGTGTCCAAATTACCTTTAATTTAACATTCATAATCATTTAGTAACATTCTGTGATCACCTGCATTACAGCATACACTGCAGTACTATTTAGGAATAGTGGACAGTCCAATTCCTGCCCTCACGTATATGTACAATTTTGGAAAATGAAAGCAACTTTTTTAGTTTGTATTTAATTTTTATAGTAGCTGCTGCCTAACCACATGCTTTTGAATGACAAGCATTGCTTAAAAATACCTATTCTTTAACTCAATGGCTCATTGCCCTTGAACCAAACATATTGAACTCAATTCTCTGCTCGCTTGAGATAAGCTGCTCTCTCAGGGGTAATCCCCAGCCACCTTTCATACAAAATCTTGGAAAAGAAACTCAACTGGCTCTGTAGACCTTTTAGATACAGCTACAAGTAATGTGAACAAATATCAGGTGTGCAAATTGAAACCCCCAAAGAACAAATGATATGCAGAAATATGACTATAAAATTCTTTTTGATTATCCAATAAAAATATCTATCATTTATTTCATGTCTAATATGAGCCAACCCTAGTTGGTCAATTTATATTTATTTTTCTAATTTTCGCCATCTTGCTACCAAACAGTGATAATTATCTCAGTTGTTAAGTGACTTTCCTGCAGAAAGGGCTCACGGTCTTGAAAGTAGGATCATCTTTGGGTTTTTGTCATTGATCCATAACTTGCTGCCTCTGTGTGCCATGAGAAGACAAATTGAATGAAATCAGGAAGAATGTAGTCATTTATTTGAATATTTTACTACTTACCTGAAAGAATTCATATTTTTATAGTGATTCCAAATATGACATAATCTTTCCATTTTAAATTGTTTTGGAGTTTTGCAAACATTAAACAGTGCTTAAACAATTTCTAAATGAAATCAAATGATGCTGTCATAATTGCTGAATGAATGAAGCAAAGTGTTTTAGTAGAACATTATATTTATCATTTCCACACTATCTTTGAAGGAATAGATTGGTTTAGACAAAAACGTTTTATGGGTAAAAGACCTTTAAAAACATTGACTTCTATTCTTTACTGCACTCCATTCTAGTTCTTTTATATCTTGTCTCTCTGTATACAAAGAAATATGTACTTGATACAAGTCAGCATTAAGTCCACAATTTTAAGAAAATTGTGGCTTGTGACTGATAAGTATCGTAAGACAGGCATATTACTGTGTATGTCAAGAGAACTGTTATTCAATGTAAGTGGTTTGATGCAATTGAGTTTCTGCATCTGAATGTTTGTACACTTTGTGAACTTAATTATCTCACATTATTTTGCAATAGTAAAAGATCATTATATTACAGGTCTTCATTCCCCTGCTGTGTGTTCAGTGTTTTTTGTTTGTTTGCATATGTATAACTGACACACGTGACTTATATCTTAAATGAATGAAATTTTGAATGGAGATTAAATATGTATAACACTATGAAGGACATTTATATTATCTTGGATTCCTAGTTTAATATAAAATAAGTATGGTGAGGTGAGTATTAGATTATAGAAATCTATATGGAAAATATTACTCTTCACTAAAAATGCCAGCTCTGTATTTTTAATTTACACTGTTTCAATTTTATGTAACAAATTTGTTTTGTAAGAAGACTTGACAGCTATTTTGCATTTTAAATTTTCATGGTAGCAGAACATAAATACAACTAGGATATCATACCTGCAACATATAGATAATTATTAAATGAAGCAGCTTGAGAATCTCTGGAAAATTTTTTTGATGAATGCATTATGAACTTTCTAAGTGAAAATCCTTGAGATGACATTTTTTGCATAAATTACAAATAGTAATGAAGAGAACTTAAAATCAAATGATAAAAAGCATTCTGTGAATTTTTTAATCTTGATATTTTAATAGGTCATCAAGTATTCAATAAACTGATGCATATTTAGCCTGAGTTCTAGTAATGGACACATTTCAATAATAATAACTTAAATCAATGATGCTTAAATATTATAAGGAACCTAGTATATAAGAAATATGGATTCTCAAAAGAAAATTGTATTTTTTGCTTATTGTAATTTTCAAAGTAGATATGATCACTGTCTCAAGAAACGTAAGAAGGTATTTCTAATCATTCAAAATTATTTCTTTCAAATTCTATACAATGAATATTAACTTACAAACATGTAGTAAATGATCCTTGCCATCTTAGGAAAGGAACTAAGGGAACAGCATACATGTCAATGGTGGGTGAACTCAAGCTGCATCATACCTTTGGTTGAAGGGACCAAAAGTACAAAAATAAAAAAGAATTGTGCCATTTATTTTGGACTTTGGAAATGAGCATAGAACACCTATCTCAATATCAATGCACATAAAATTTTTAGCCATACAAGCCATATGGGGCTATTTTTATATATCCATGGTAACCTATTTTTCTTTCTTGTTTTTTTTTTTTTTGGCTCCTGTGTATATGTTGCTAAGCAGTTTACATTGCTATCCTGGATAATTATATCAAACTGTTAGATCTCTTGCCGGTTCACATTTATTATGTCAAAATTCTGTCCACTTACCCAAAGAAGGCTACCCAAAGCATTAAAATTATTTTTGAAGCCAATTTTTGTCTTCTGGATAGTGGCATTTTAGCAAAATGTACTATACAACACTTACTATAGAAAGCTAAGAACTTACAAGTTGCTGTGTATGTATGGAAAAAAAATCAACCCATGTTTGTTGAAGCAAGTGAACGTAATGTATTATACAATGAGCTGATGGATTTTTATTAAGCTTGATTTTCCATCTGGCCTATACAATACCAATGACATAAGGCATACAACACAATCCACAAAGAGAACGAGGCTGCTTTTCCAAAATGCTTTTTCCAGAATCAGTCAACAGAGAATCACATGTCTGCAGCAACAGTCTCTTTCTAAAACCTTTTCCAGGTCTTCATTATTTTTCAGGGTGAAAATCACCCGGCAACATGAGGGAGCAGTGGGTCACCTAGAGAAAGAAGTTGGAAGTGACCTGTGGAGCAGCAAGAGAAGGTATGGTACTCCACTTTCAGGGAGAAGAAACTATATTCTCTTATTTTTTAGTAATATTTCTTATGGTAAAGTGTATCAAGAAGTCTTAATTGCTCTTCAGAAAAAGCAATTGTTATATAACGTTAGCTGCAAAACTGAAGACTAATTTCAAATGTGCTGAAACTCTTGGACAATTTCTTTTGATATATCATTGGGTATAATTAGGGCTATAAATTATAACACTTACTGAGTCTTACAATATAAATTCATTATTTAATCATTCCAAGTCAGACTACCATGGTTCAAATACTGGCTCTGCCCCTCACTAAGTTTTTGACCTTGGAATATTATATAAACTCCCTCTATCTTGGTTTCCTTGTTTCAGAAGTGAAACTAATGTGGTAACTAACCTACCAGTCATTCTAAGCATTAAATGAGCATTAATGAAGCTAAAATATGTCAAGGGATTTAGGTCAAGGCTAAGCATATGATAAACACACATAAGTATAGCTATCATTATTGTTGTTATCACCATATCTATGATCCCATTTTAATCAAACTTCATTTCCACTCTGTAGTTGTCATAATCTTATCTTAGAAAAATTGTAAGAGTGAATGTGGTACCTGGGGTTAAGAATTTTCAGTTTATTTTCTTCCTAAATAAGATGAAAACTCTAATCAGTAAAAATCCTTTTGGAGTATCCACTAAACTGAATTGTTCTTTTGTTGAAAGTAAGCTAAACTGATGTAATTTAGTTTTGAATGTTCTAATTTTTTTTGTTTGCAGAGGGTTTACACATTATATATCTGATTTGGTCAAAGAAACGCAATAGCTTTATTCTTATGCAAGGTTCTAAATATACATAGTGAAAAGGGGAAGTGCATTAAGAATCTAGAGACAGAATTCAGTGCTAAATAGTAATTGGAAAAGATGTGTTGCTCGGAAACTGCAAAGAACACTGCTTTGTTTCAAGCTAAGGGTAATACAAATCATGCATTAAAATAGTAGAATCTTTTTAAAATTTCAACAATACAATTGATGATAGTTTTAATAGGCTCTGACACATAACATAGAACAGTGCATTTCAATCATGCAGATGGTTCACAAAGACAACTCACAAACACTGTTAGGTTTATATTAAGGTTTTGTTATATACCTTATGAAGTTTCAGGTTATGGGTTCATAAACTGAACTCAGATTTAGGACAATGAAATATTCCTTCTAAGAATAATCACCCTTTCAAAAAAAAGAAAAAGCTACTCTTAATCAGCTGTGTCATGCACCATTGAGTTTTTCTGCATGGGACTTGCTGTTTAATAGCTGTTTGGTGACAGTTGCAATTGGATGCAGTTATTAAACAATGTAAGATGCTAATTTGTTACTTGGCAGGGGGAGTGAATTCTTTCACTCCTACTCAATTTCACAACGGTGATGACCCTGAAAGTTAATGAAAATAAAGAGATCTGCACATGGAGAGCAAAAATCACAATGCAGTGGCAATAACTATTCACCTTTTATTTGGGTGCTTGAGGGATGAAATTCAAATGCTTATAGACAAGGCCCCTGAATGGTGAGGTAATAATTTTTTCTCTCCTAAAGATTCATTATATCCAAGTCTTCTCCTATGTTTCTAGAAGTAATTCCAAATAGGAAATAATTGATCTCCACATGAAGCAATTTCTGAGGCCCTGCTATTGTAGAAATCTATTCTTCATTGGAACCAAAATTCAATCTGTTCATGTCTTAGCACTCTATTCACATGGACTTAATCTATGTGTTAGTGATCTGAAGTTGGTCTCTAGCTCATTTTGAAAATATTACTTATTTATCAATTATAATTAGTTAATAAAGGAAGAAATGCTTAAGGAGTCCTGTCATATACTAACCACCTTACTTATTCTATTTTAGATTTTAAAGATTCATAATGAACTTATATATTGGGCATCAACAACCCTAATTTCATTATAATAAGCTATCAATCATTAAAAATGCAAATATGTTCAGAAATCAGAGTATTTTTGAAGGAATTTTGCTAATAAAAGCTATTGGTACTTTTTTCCCTTTTTAATTAAAGGATTGAATTAAAAACATATATATAAGATGAGAAAAGTCTTAATTTAGACTGAAATCAGTAATACTTAAATAAGAATGATAATACTCAAGTGTTATAGCTATATAAAACTCTAAGGATTATAATTTTCAAAGAACTATTCAAAGGAATTTTATATATATATATAAACACTAAAAGTGATTTTTTCTATTTGGTTGGCCCCCTACCTGTTTTGTAGATTGGAAAATATTCCTATTTGAATGTACTGAAATTTTCAGCTGAGAATTGACCATAAGTAAGAGTATAAAAATAAATGCTGATATAGTGAATTTCTGATAAATAAGATGTTTTCTTATATTTTGTTTCATTAATTTCTCAACTGGATATTTAATCTATCTATTTAATCTAACTAGGTTATTCTAAAGTAAATAACACCATAAAATTTCATTGACACAGAAGAAGTAAGGTGCACATTAGCTCCAGTTAGAACATGCAGGGCAAGAAGATAGCTCTGCTAGCTATATTCCTTCAAAGGACCAGTTTAGGCAACAACCAACATCTCAACGTGGCCATGTCAGAGGGAAAAGAGAAGTGAAGGGATCTTGCAGGATATTTATCACTTCTGCTCACAAACTATTGGCAAGAATTGGTTCAACCTAGAGGAGCAACAAGAACAGAAAGAAGAACTGAATAATTATCATGAATAGGTTTGTTCTAGGCATTGACTCACAGATGAAGAAAACAAGAGAGAAGCTTGGAAAATCCCAATGATTGATTCAAAATCACTTAGTAATTATGTTGCAGAACCAGGGTTCAAGTACATATATTTACATTCCAAATTCAAAGTTCTTCCCACTGTAGTTTTCGTTGTAACTGTATTTAATCCACATCA
Source organism: Geosciurus inauris (assembly GCA_004024805.1). Taxonomy (NCBI): domain Eukaryota; kingdom Metazoa; phylum Chordata; class Mammalia; order Rodentia; family Sciuridae; genus Geosciurus; species Geosciurus inauris. The sequence goes on along the minus strand of PVHX01001163.1, from coordinate 151,363 downwards.
TATTAGTCAACATCCACCTCAAAATTGTGTGCAATGGATGCATAACTGTCATTTTTTTCATTACTCACCACAATTTTTTTCTGTCTTGGTTCAGATTGCTAGTTAAACTTCAATTGGTGGTTTGTAATACAGAAATCCTACAGGTAGTAAGTTCCAAACTGAGCTCATAAATTTCTACCCCTATCTTCTCCTCCTTTACCTCAATCCCCTGGTACAACTCTCCATCCAGGATTATCCTCAGTTTTCTAAGTTTTCTCAATTGTCATAAGTCACCAAAACCTAAAGAACTTTTCTCACAAATGTGGCATAAGTTACAGGCTTCCCTTCAGCAGTAGTGTTTTCTGGTGTAAAAGAAAAGTTATACCTGACATATTAAAACTGTAAGGGAAACTTTTATTCAGTACTGTTATAATACAGTTAAGATGAGCTACTGAAGTAAGAGAAGACATTATAAGGGACGTTTTGCCAGTGTCGTTGAGCCATCTATTTTTGCCAATTTGCACATATTGAAGTTAGTCTCTTATTATCCCACAGAGACTAGGAGACAGGGAATTTGTCTTTCTTGGTTATTGTATTTCAAAGGATTGGTTCTCAGGTCCTTGAGGAAGACATTCCTAGGTTGCAAAACTAGCAAGAGGCTGGCAGAATATTGACATCCCAAAGGGACGCAGAAATAATTTACAATTGCATGTGTTCTAATGTAAATGATTTGAGAAAACAGAAGTCAGAGATGTAGAGTTCAGAAGAAACTGCCACTGTGGTCTCACCTTCCCACATATGCTCTTCTTCTCTAGGTTCTGAGATATGCCCTCCTCCAACACAAGTTAGATTGTGTTACTTTTTATGGAAAATTCCTGACCTCACTATACTTAAAATATAAAATAAGATGCTATGACTTTAGAGTACTCTCCTATCACTCAGCTCACTCTGTGTGTATATGTCACAGCCCCCTGCACTGTCCTCCAAAAAATACCTCCTCACTCCCTTTATCTTTACACACACCACTCACTTCTCCTAGAAGGACCTTTAATCCTTTCTCTGACCAGAACTTCAGACCAGTTCAGATTTTACCTGCTTAATGAAACCTCCCTATGTATTCTAGGCAGTCAATCTTCTAATACCTGGTCTCCATAGTGTGTGGAACTGCCTAACCCCTGAACAGTAATCACCAGAATGTTCCTTTATTTACTTATTCATAGTCCAACCTCCTCCTTTGGTACTAAGCACCATTAGGACAAAGATTCTGCATTATTTAGCTTTATATATTAGCAGTTATCAGTTGTTCAGTGTAGTCATTGTTCAGTAAACATTTTTAGAATGTTCTTTAATAATCAATCCTTAATATATAGGAGTAAATGAATTTTAAAACCTGTATTCTTTTAGAAAACATATTTAATAAATTCATTATGAAATTATATTCAATAAAGGCGTTAAGTATCTCTGATGTATGAATATGGAAATAAAATTAATTTCCTTGAGATCATATCTTAATAAAGATCAAAATGACTGGGAACAGACAGACAGGAGTGGTGGGAACATGAGGTTAAGGGAATAATTCTTTAAAATGTGCCCACTGTGCTGACCCCAGAATGTTTTCTCTTTCAAAAAGCAATTTACCTATAGCCCTGTTTGGCAAGCTAACTGTTATCTGCAGAAGAAATGCAGGTCCAAAATAATTCCAATAAGAGGAACACAAGTGCTGGGTGCAGTGGCGCACGCCTGTAATCCCAGCACTTAGGGAGGCTGAGACAGGAGAATCGTGAGTTCAAAGCCAGCCTTAGCAACGGCGAGGCGCTAAGCAACTCAGTGAGACCCTGTCTCTATATAAAACACAAAATAGGGCTGGGGAAGTGGCTCAGTGGTCGAGTGCCCCTGAGTTCAATCCCCAGTACCAAAAAAAAAAAGGAAAACAAGTCACCATGAAGGGGGAGACTTGTGATCTTTACACAGACCAGATCCCATAATTCAGAGAAATAAGGATGATTCCCCCAACCATAAAATCTGAAAGAACAGATTCTAATTAGAACAAGTCAGCATGGGCCAAAGTGATCTAGAGTGGTCAAGGCAGCAGGAACTTGAAAATCTGATGTCATCCTGCTGTCAATCAGAAATCAAGAGGTGGATTTGGGCAGAACTCTCTGGAAACTTCCCTGGGACCTCAGTAAAACTGGAAGGCAGAGAGGCATGCCCTCCTTTTCCTCTCTGAGAGGACTCACTGTCTTTAGAGTGTCTGCTTTACCCCTTTCCCACGTTCTAATAAACTCACACCTATTACTCTGAGTGACATGTTTGAAGTCTTTCTGACTTGATCACAAGCATCAGGATTTGAAGGAGAGTCTTCATCCTGCCTCTATTTCCTGGAAGATCCCAGCCTTGTAACAAGCCATTAAAATCATTAAGAATGTAGTAGCACATGTGATTTAGACATGGACAGTATAGACCTAGGCCTCAGAGAATGCCTCAGCTCCTCAGAGGAGGCAGCACTTCAGCAAAGGCCAAAAGTGAGAGTTAGTAATTCAGGGACTTCCGAGATAAACACACAAAGAGAAGCACCTGGGAACCCACAGAGACAAAAGAAAGCACAGCACTTTCTGGGAACTACAAGTCATTGAGTATTCCTGGAGCATAAAATGTGAATATATATTACCAGAGGATGAAAATAGGGAGAAAAAAAAAGATAAGGCTGAACTAATTAGTCAAAGAGAGTCCACAAGGACCTGCCAGGGCATCCAGGGCAATTTAGAAATTACCCTGTTATGATGAAGAAACTGAAGCTCACAGTATTTATACAACTCGTTCAAGGTCACAGAGCTGGTTAGTTGGGGGAGTGAATAGAATCTTGCTATAGTTTGGTTCTTAATGAGTATTTGTTTCTTCAGAATATGTTGTAATCAGTAATTAACACTGAATTCTGAAATCCCAGTGAGGCACAGCTAAGCTTGCTTGGCTTTCCAGGATGAGGCTGATAAACAGAACTGATCTGTCAAGGCCACAACGATGCTTTTCATTTACGGGTTAACTTTTGGTAGATTTTACTGCTGTTGATTTTTCTCTCATTCCTCCTATTAGTAAGTTATATCTCATTTTTAAGAGACCCCAATATTCCACCTAAATCTGATTTTAAAATTTCATGTCATTTTTAAACCTAAAATTACCTGTCACTTTTGTTATCCATATGAATCTACTAAGAATAAAATAAATACTGATAAACAACTTGAAAAAAAAAACAAAATAAAACACAGAAACAAGTCAGAAAGAGGCTATACATTTCCCCAAAATCATGTATAACCTGACACAGAAAAAATGTCATATAGTAGCCCTACAATTAAATAATAGTAAATAAAGTGAACAATGAATTCTTCAAGTACAAAATATTTTCTGTGACATGTTACAGTCTCAAGTGGACTGCCTATTTGCATAGTACTGACAAAAATTGATCCATATTTCAAAAAGAAATATTTCTTAAAAAATATTTTTAGTAAGCTATGCAAAAATTAACTAATCATAAAGGGATGTGGTCTAAATGAAGTTATACTAATGCTCCCTGGCAGAGGGTCATGCTCAGAGATTTGCAGTATTCAGGTGTTCCTATATTGTCAGGATGATCAACTTGCCTCTAGGAACTTTTGAAATTGTTTTCATTTTTCTGTCCTGGGGACATCAGGAGATGCTGAGGCATACCGAGATAATGGTAATGGGATTCTTCCCCTTGAAGGCTAAGAATTCGCTTTTAAAATTGTCTTCCTCTTTAGTGATAAACCATAGATGTTTTGATCAAAATAATATGAATAATAAATAATCCATAGCATAAATCTCTTGTGTTTTATATTAAATTGCCACCTTCTTGTATTATTCAACTAAATGTTTCACTACTAGTGAGGGATGATTATAAACTTTGAGTTAATCTTTGAAGGAAACAACAACTTAGCTGATTTTTGTCAAGGTTCCTCTTACCAATTAATTTAATGTTTTCATAACATCAGAGAGAAGTGTTAAGGATTGGCTTTTTATTCCATCCATAATTTTTCATAGAGATTAAACATGTTTATAACATCATTATAGCATCAGAAGTACAATTATTTTAAATATTCTATTTCTACTTTAGTCATTCATTTATTTTAAAATGCTTAATCAGATTATATAGTTTAAATGCACTTTTGTTAGCACTGTAGTGAATGTTTGTAATTTATACACAGGTAGTTTTCTTATATGAGCAGTGGATTGCTTTTGTTGTTATTAACTCCTAAGTGCAATCAAAATTTGAAGCCCTCTACTCTGTAAAGCTCTAATTCTAGAAATTAACCATCAATATTTTTAGGCCTGTTTGATCTCTTCCCTAATAACTTTTAATGAAGAATACTAATACTATCTTAATTCACGAGTCCAATGCCACTTTTCCATTCCTTCTTTCCCTCTCTGCACTAGATTTGACACTGTTCACTATTTCATTTTGGTAAGAAAGCACTCTTGAAATCTGTCTGCATGAAACTCTTTTTTTTTTTCTTCCCTCCTTTTTTTCTGCAGTTTTTGCCTGTCCTCTTGAGCATTGATTTGCAACCTACAGACAATGTTTCTGAGAATTTCATTCTCAGGTGTTCTCATCTGTGTTCATTCCCTAGGCAACCGCAACCATGAGCACACTCATTATTTCACCAACTACATATCAGAAGTTCTCTCTCTACACACTGGCCATTGCCCCACACTCCCTCAAGCACTACCTTCCAAACGCAAATCAAAATCTTCTTTTCTCAAATGTGTTCTGTTCTGTAACTCACTATCTGAGAAGATGAAATCATCATACACTAGGTACTCAAGCCACCAAGGTGAAACTTACCCTGGATTCTTTCTTCTCTGTCTCTCTCCCACCCCATGTCAAATCACTGTATAATTCAAATACTAATCACTCCTTTAAACCTTATCATTCTCTCCATCATAATGCTTTGTATTCTGTCCCATAAAATTTTTCACATATATTATTATAACAGGTCTTAAGTAACCTACCTATCCCGTCTTTCCCCATCTGATCCTTTTTTATACTACTAGAATTATCTTTCAGTGACAAATCATTCTTTCACTAAAAATATTACCTATGGGCCATCACTGGATAAATGACGAAAACATGACCCTATCAACACAATTATGGCTTTTTATGATCAGTCTTAAGCACATATATTTAGTCAGTTTCTACCTATTTTGTTCAATAGACTCAAATTAATATCAATATCAATTATGTACAAGGCCTCAAGATGTAAGTATAGAAACCAAAAAATTAGAATTCAAAAAGTATTAATTTAACTATTGGATTGAAATGGGATATTTTTGAATATAAGAAATAATGTTTACAAATTTAGGCAATGTCTAATAATTTATTAGACATTATTAAACACCTATGCCATCATCAATTTTTGCTTTTTAATTTTAGAACTCAGCAGCAGAAGTTAGATGTCTTAAAATGTCAGATACACCATCACTGCATCCCAAGTCTGCATATTCCCTATTTAGTGAAAGAGATTTTTTTTATCAGACACTTTAATCCTAAAATGCACCATTATATATCTATGTCCTACATTCTACTATTCAGATGAGAGAATCAAAAAGTATAACAATTTCCAATGCTATGTTCAACATTATTCTTGCAAAGAAGAGAAGGAAAATCTTCAAATATTTTAGCTCTTTTCTGTCCAGTCTTCCTGATATAACCAACTGATATGAACAAAACCCAGGACATAGTTCAATAATAATACCAAATACAAGTTACTGACACAGATTTTTTTAAAACACAAATTGTACCAGTTACTATATACTCACAATGTTTTGTGAACTCTGGGAACTGATAAAAATAGAATAATACATCCAAAGTGCTCTAATTCTCATGGGGCTTTAAATGGACTTTCTATTTTTCGATGCAATTCACTGTCATTTTGAACAAGTTCACACCCAGATTGTAGAAATGCTTTTGCATTGTAGTGTTCTAATCACTGAGGTAGACTTACTTCACAGGAAATACCCAGATTTAAGTTCTCTAAGCTCATTTGTTACCTTTTACAATATCAGTTTTTAAAACCACTCTCTTTGGTATGATTTGGTTTTGGGTAAGGTGTGTTTGATGGATCACTTTATGCAATTCCAGAAATTCTACTCTGCTGTATCATTCCCGTCCTCCTCCATTTCAAGCTAATAAGCCTTTTATTTTCATGAACTTTCTTTTTATGTCAACCAAGTAGTGATTTCTGAAACAAATCTGACAAGAAAAAAATCAAACAAACAGAATTTTTCTGTTTTCTGGAAATAATGTTTTAATTAAGTTTTAGGTATGCTGGACTTCATTCTTCACAACTGTGGCAGTTATGGATTTACTCGAGGTTCACTTGATTCTTCCCATGCATTTACAGCCAGGTTTTGTAGAAAACTAAGCTGTGAAGCAGTTCTTTTCTGCAGTTTGGGATTTCAGCTCAGGAGCACAAGTTAACCCCCAGGTTTTCAGCGTGATTACATTTATCTATATTTAAAGTACAAAGGAATCAACATACTGGAAAGTAATTGCTCTGTTGCCATAGGGAAAGAGATTAGGAAAACTGTGAGTTTAAGGGAGAAACTGCTTGGGTAGTAATCCCTTTTATTATCTACTCTAAGCCATAAAAGATTGTATCCCAAGCCTAATAAATAATTATGTCATGAACTGTAGGGTCAGAGGGCTTCAGCAAGACTGCTAAGAAGTCCAACTCTCAGAAACTTCCTATATTCCTAAGGTCATACTATCTCTTTTTAAAGTGTCTGTTTGACAGCACTGAATGCAGTCAGATGCTAATGTGCACAGCGGGGGAGAACAATTACCACAACCATTCATTTGCTAGGTGATCTCTAAGGCCTATCCTAACTTTAAAATTCTATGTCTGTGTCTAAATTAGAGAGTCATTTTCATTTGAATTGACAAAGCTAATCATATGTTTTAATTAAGATATTTTCCTTTCATTAAATGAATGTGTGTCAGAACAGAGAATTATGTTAATGGAGAGCCCAACATCTGTCTGCAAAGCCAGGGTCATAGAACCAGCAGAACTTAGACAAATGGCCAAGATCTCGTGAAACAAGTTTACTGGCAGAGCTTGAGCTAAGGCCTCTGTCAGCTGGGCAGGAGGAGTAGACAAATGTACAGAAAAGGCCAGATGAGAATGAGAGTTATAGGAGATAAACATGGCATAAACACACAAAACAGTTGGTGAAAAAGCAGACATACCAAGCTCTGGAGGGTGCAAATATAATCCTATTTTTCTGTTGATCCACTCAGCCCACCCCACCCCCTGCCCCCGCATCAATTCTGCTTCCAAGACAAACTCCCTTAAGCTTTATTTATTCCTGGACTAGAGAAGAAATTTGGAATTCAACTTCCATTGCAGAAATATTTGAAGTCACATTCAGAAACAATCCTAGATACTATGAACAAATCATAAGCACATAATAAAAGCTGGATTTGAGATTGGGGTGAATGTTGGGGGACCCTGGGATGTATTAGGTAAGACTAATGGTTTCTTGACCTTCGCATCTTCTCTGTTGCCAGTCTCTACTTCCAGAAGCTAGACCTCCTCTGCAGTACTGATATGGAGTCCCACAGTCAGGCATTTGACAGATCATTAAAGAAAATAATCAGCACCAAGAAGTCATTAATTTGACTCCACCTCTCTGTAACATATAGGAAGGAAATGCCATCTCTCAAGGCTCACCTCTAACATAAAAAGCCTCCTATTTCTAGCCAAGAAGTTTCCCTCTAAGATCTCTGCAGTTGGCCCATTTTCTTCACAATGGTCCCATACTGACTTATACCATTCTTAAATTGGTTTCCTCCATACTTTAGCTATTTAATGAAATTTTATCCTTTATATATGTATGACTTTTTGTCAGCAACAAGACCACTACCTTCTTGAGGAAATAACCATGGAGTCCCAGTATAGTCTGAGGGAGTGGGGACTGTGTCCATGATGTTCAATTGTGCATGACCAAGTACTGCACCCAATAAGTAAGTGTTGAATGAAAGTGAGGGCAAGGAAGGAGGACTGTCTCCTGTTCTGAAGGAAGCAAATGTGAGGTATTTGCATTATTAAAACCAACAAGCAAAGCAAAGTAGGTATAAGGGGGAAAATAAAAATAAAAAATAAAAATAAAAATATGAAATATTTGGTATCCTGGCAATGTAGGTATATTTCTTCCTCTAGGTATTAAGTTTCATGATGAAAAAAAACCTGATTTTTATATTTTCTACAATATAACCACTGTTAGTATCATGCCTGGTACTTACCTAACTCTTAACTACAATAATAACTAGGTCAATTTAGTTAATATTACATGAATGCCCCCTTTTATTAGTATATAGAAATCATCCTTTATAAATTTAATAAAAGTAGGAACTTAGAGTGTTCTCTTTGTGTCATATACTATTAAAATATTGTATAAAACATCAAAGCACTTTAGTATAATGACAACTCCTATCCTGAGAACAGCACTGTGAAGTAGTTGCTGTCATGATGCCTGTCCTATGTCTGATGACAAGGAGATACTGCAGGTTAAGTCAATTGTCCTGGGTCACCAAGCTGGTAGATCTTGGGGCTGGGATCTGAATACAGCAGTCATTCTCTGCCAGCCACCCTGTGACTCATTGTCAAGTTCTGCTCAGTTACCTCGATAATGAAAATAATGCTTCAACATCTATATTGACTAGCCTATACATAAAACAACAAACAAGAGAAAATTGAAAGATAAATTATGTACATATATCCTTTGGAAAATGAGAAGAATGAAAAAATGAGAGAGAAAGAATTCAACTGGTAAAATCAAGCTGCATAAGCAGGCCTAGTAAAAGTTAACACTGGGGAAAAAGAAGGGGAAAACAAGTGTTTTTATTTTAAATTGTTTTTGCTGGCCTGGCACAGTGATGCATACCCTATAATCCCAATGGTTTGGGGATCTGAGAGAGAAGGATTGCAAGTTTAAGGCCAGCCTCAGCAATTTAGCGAGACTCTAAGCAACTTAGTGAGAATGTGTCTCAAAAAAAGGTGGGGGGCTGGGAATGTAGAGTTAAATTTCCAGTACTAAAAAAAAAAAAAAAAAGGTTATTCTATGGATATTATGGACATGATTCTACTCAGAAAAGAACTTTAGTTATCAGATTATTTCAATTCCCCTGTGAAGGGAGTTTGAAGAAATAAGAATTGAAAACCAGGAGAGGCTGTGGGAAGACTTCAAAAGAAAGTTTAAAAGTAGAATTAGAAGGACACTGATGGATAAGACATGCAGAATAAGAAAATGTGAGGAGTGAATGTGAGTCTCTAGCTTCTACCATTGAAAACAAGACAGATGCCAGTCCTGTGGTCATGAGGACAGGAGGGCACTCCAGATCACACTGCATTGATGATGAGGTTAGTGGGGTGAAGGGTATTTTTAATGTAAGGAATCTTTGTATAATTGCAGCTTATTTTCTGGGACAACATTATTTACTTACCTACATATCACTGCCACTATTTTCTCTATTGAATCTGTGAAATTCAACACATACAAGGTTTCATGAGCTTTTGCATACCTGCTCCACCTCTAGGGTACTCAGCAACAGTAAAGGACACCATCACCTACTTAGGAACCTAATCTGTCATGCTGGGTTTTTCTCACATTGGTCTGTTTGCTCCTTCATTTCACATCTACTCAGTCACATCATTCTGAATTCACATTTCTAATTCATTTGTATGCATCTATTGTTTTCTCTCTCCAATTCTAGGTCCTCATTATTTTGCACCTAGATTTGGTGTTATTTTGGCCGATGAATAAGTAGGTATTAACTGAAAGTAAGTCAGGAAGGTGGGACTTACTTTCTCCTTGTGATAGAAAAATCCTAGCTTGTTCCTACTTTATAAACCAACTCTTTACTTATACTTAGAACTCAGCTAAGAAATTACTTCCAGCAGGAGACATTTTCTAACTTCAAAGCTAAGTAGGCTGCTCACTTACCTCTTTCGATGGTACTTTGTCTAACATTTAGCACCTCTATAACTACCTGTTCAGAGTCCATTTTTCAAACTAAATTTTAAGTAACAAGAGGAAGTGGTCTGTCTCTCTGTTGTGCAATGACTTCCCCAGAACCTGGCAATAATAGATGGCCAATGATTCATTAAGTAAATTAATTTTAGAGAGGTTAAACAAGATCACAATTTACTTCCAAAAAATACCCATTTATAAGTGAAAATCACTGATGATATATGCAAGAGAAAGTTCATTATGAGAACTGTATCAGGAAATATAAAATGTACATGAAAAAAATAAATAAAATACTGAAAGTTCACATTTATTTCCCAGATATACTTCGGACATTAGTTGGTTTAAAAGAGGAAATTATAAAGACTGACTAAGCCAAAAGTACCCATTGCTGATTGACAGTTACCTAGTGAATTGAAAAAACAAGGTTGGCATGCTTGCAACCTTATAAACAGTGGGATCAGCAAGAAGGATCATAGTAAAGCTTTGTTGAATTTGTTTGAAAATACCAAATATAAATCACATATTTTTCTATTTCTCAACTAGAGCAAAATGGAAATTATAAAATTATTACTTATAAACACCATGCATTTGATAAATCTCAATTGAATTACCTTAGTCTAGAAAGTATTATGAAATACTAAGGGTCATATACTGACATAAACCAGTCATATTCAAGGACAAAGGTGGCAAAGACGCTGAACAATCTGGCAGCCTCCCAGCCAGCCAAAGTGGCAGAGAATTTTGAGTTTGAATTTGACCTGCTTTTCTCCCTTGGGAACCTCATATTCAACTTATCCCCATGATTTCCCAGAGCTAATCCTATCACATAACCCAAGAGAATAGCGAAAGTTATAACTGATCTTTCTTTTCACTTAAATTCTTTCAAGGACAAAGAAAAGAGATCAAAAAAGTGGTTCTTATAATAAATATCATTCTCTGTTAAAAAAAAATTCTGTGTAGACATTGCTCTTTCCCAAGTGATTTTTAACACATAACCAATAACAATTTTAACACATAACCAATATTATAAATTTATTTATTTATAATAAATAAGCGCACTTTACTCCAACAAAACAGTGTTGGATATAGATTAGTACAAGTCACTCAGAAAATTAAAATCTAAACAGAAGAGGGTAATTTTAAAAAAGAAAACTAACATATTTTCAATTTTTTGTCACTCTGGGGACATGGACGATTTAGGCATTCCCTTATAAGTGTGTGCAGTCAGATGGCAGATGCCCTTTCACTCTTTTAAAAATATTTTTGAATTGTAGATTGAAATAATATATTAAGTGATTTCAATTTTATTCAACACTCTCTATCTTGGAGGAAGAATTAAAATGCAACAAATTACAAAGTATATTGGAATGAGCATAATAGCTTTACTCAGTCAAAAGTCATCGGGGCTAACATTTTTGCATAATGAATATCTTTAACAATTAAGCAATGGGAAAGAAATGAATTAAGTGTTATCACTTAATAATGCATAAATGTCACAATGAGATTTCTAGGTTCTTATTTCTAACATGCAAAACCTGGAGGAGAAACAAAAAAGAAAGGCCCTTGAAGAGAATTTGGAGAACTATTTTGAAGGAGTAGGGCCGTCGATATTCAAGTTTGTCCTTTGGTATCTACTAGTTATGTTTATAATTTGTCTCACTAAGATGTTGTTTTTATTTTCATACCCCCAAATTATATTTTTCCCAAGTGAGCATTTGTTGGAACTGACACAATAGATCATTTAGAGTTTTCAGCCATGATAGTTAGGTCACATTGGCAGAACTTATAAAGTTAATTCCACTTACTGTAAGGATTCTTAACCTAAGAAACCGGTAACACGTGACTCTTTGTATGATCTATTATATCAAATAACTTCTGGAGCCCAATGTATTTCAGTGTAGATAAAAGGAGTTCATAGAGGAAGTCTTTAGAGAATTTTCGTTGGAATATAAGAATTTCATTCTCTACACATTCTATTTTTTTTTTTTTTTTTTAGAACTTACACTTCTACAATAACCATTTTTCTCACTGTTTTTTCTTTTCTCCTCAAAACCTTTCAGGAGATATTTTCTCAAAAGGAATTTTACAGTTCAAATAACTATCAAGGTAGAAAAGATATTTAATACATTAGTCATAAGAGTATTTAAAAATTTGCATCTCTGAATGTAGCATATGTAGAAAAGTAGATACAGTGACTGCTAAAGAACAAAACAGATTTTCCTGATTAAATCATCTTTCTATTCTTCCACATTTTAGATTATTAGAATTTACTTATAAAATGGATGCTTCTATAATCTCTATCTTTTCTTGTCTTTAAGTTAATGTTTATCCTCTTTGCAAATTTCAGATACAGTAAAAATAATTTGGTGGATTATAAATAATATCTTAATATTCTAGTTAGTAGCAATATTAAAATATAATTATTATTTAATATGGGAGAAAGTAGTATAGATTCAGGAAATAAAACTGACCAATTTAACACATAAGATCTAAGACTTAACATTAAAAGCTTCCTTAATATATAAAAATTCTAACTTTAAAAATCTCTGAACTATTTCTAGTAGAAGTGGTTATCCACTATTAAAAGTCTTACATAATCTCTCTCAGATTTGTAGTTAAATGATTATTTGCAAAATGTTTTGCACATGTCTCACTAAATACGCTCAAAATGAATTTGTGTGTCATCCTTTGCAAGGATCTATCTGGTCTTCTCTTCAGTACCTTGCTATATGCCTCTGATAGGAAATTGCATCACTCCAGATTGCCAGTGAGGTCCTGTAATACTGTAGTTGTCACAAACCTGGCCTCTAAAATATTCCAGTGATTTCACTACAGAAAGCATAGGACACAAGGGGGTATATTTCCATCAAAATATAGTAAGTCCTGAACTCTTAGCCAGTTGAAGCCTCTCAAAATTTAAACCCACTAGATTTAAATGTTTTTTTCAGACAGTTGAACCACATTTAACAATATAGTATATCACTGTTCGAGACCATTCCTACACTGGTTTTGATCTGTTTTTTTTTTACTATGTTTGGATCTTTTAGGAACTACACCATTATGTGCAGAGTTATATTTTTATTTAAGGCAATATTGTATAGGTTTTGTTTTTGTTTGATATAGCCAATGAATAAATTTTGTTTTATAATAAAATATAGGATTCTTCACCATGTTCTTTATTTTATGCCCCTGCTAACTTTGAAGAATGAATTATTAAAGCTTTATTTTAGATGCATTTTTCTCTAGTGACAGCAAGACATGATTCAGACACGTTTCATTGTTCTCTCCCACAAAGGTGTTTAGTAATACATAGTTTTGATTTTAAATTCAAAAATTTCAATGTAAATTGCTATATGACTCTTCAATCATGAATGTTGCTGACACTGTTAGATAATGATACTTCTGCATTTGACTTTACAATTACATGATACTTAATAAAATATTACTCACCCAAAACACATGAATCCACATAAGTATTACAACATCATAATGGGTTGTCCAAAAAAACTAGAATTAAGTCAAGTAAAAATAACACAAAAATCAATTTTAACTTCCCAAATTCCAACATTAACATGAAACATATTTCTTATATTAGTAAGAACTATACCTATCATCCTGGTACACAGTATCTCTATTTTTATGCAAATTTTATTATGTTAATGTCTTATTTATCTTACAGTGTTTGTATACAAAGAACACTGTAAGATAAATATGAGATATAAAATTTATTATAAGAGTTATTGAACATAAACTTTCATCTAGCCAGAAGGTAAACTGAAGATGTATCTTTAAATGGTGGACTTTTCCCATTTTAGGAAAAGAGATGGACAGTAGATTTTGTTCTATCATGGATTAACATCTGGTAATTACAAAGCCTTTAGCCTCTGCCTTGAGGGATGCACCTGATCTCTGCAAATGCAGCCTTTGATTAAAAGGGAGATAAGTAAGAACCATTTTCTTTAATTTTTCCTGCCCCTTTTGGAACAGACATTCACATTTTAATTCTATTTATTTTTCCTAATAAGAATTCATACCTCCCACCATATATTGTCACTTTACTTTAAATCTCTGCAGTAGTTCTGACCCAGTATAAAGAATTCATAAGATCCCTCTATTTCAAAACTCATTAGAAAAGATCAGGGCAAAAACTTTCACTGAAGAATAAGCCAGAAAGAACTTGAATAAAAGAGAAACCTCAGAGGAGTTCTAATTAGAAAAGTTGGGATGGGTCAGGAAGAACTTGCTTATTTTTGCATATGAAAAAGTCCCGGATTGAAGAAAGAACCCAGAGATATTGAATAAGAAAATGCAAGCTGATACTGAGCTTTTTGTCACCTCCAGTAGGACTTATAATCCCTCAATAAATAAAGATATTTCTATCACAATTTTTCACTAGGACCTCATACCATTGTAATAATAGGTCTTTATGAAATAGAATGTAGTACTGTAGTGTAGTGTAGATTGTCTTTAATGTCACAGCCCAGTATTCTTATTTGATAGCTTATTTTCTCAAGTCAGTACTTTGGGAAACAACTTGCAATCAGCTACTCTTACATTCTATTTTTGATACATGTTTGGTTGTATGTCTTCTTCTGAGTTTAGAAGAAATGATAATTATACAAGTCAATTCACTTAACATTATTGAGTACTTACTAAATGTCAGGCATTTGCTAAGAAATTAGCATGCATAATTTTCTTATGTACTCATTCCAATAATTCTAAGTGCTATTTTTTCTAATTCATGCATAGGAAACTGACCTAGAGGTGTGAACTGGGCAGTGCTTTTTACATTAAACTGCTATGTTTGCCCCCATATATTTCTTGTTACCAGTAACTTTTTCATCATTCATCTATACCTAGGCTGTTATGCCAAATGCCTAAGACACAGTGAGATACCACAGAATTTTGTAATTTCTGATTCTCAAGCTGTAGTCTATTTATTAAATTAATTTTATTTAGATCCCATATAACATGAAAGTTTTATAAACATTTTATATTAAACATTTAATATTAAAAGAAAAACACTAGGAGATATGTGTTGTTATTATACAAAATTTGTAGATAACTTTCCTGTGACCTTTCATGACAACCTTCAACAGACCTGAAACTAGATACCTTGTCAAGGTCTCAACCTAATTAAAAGGATGAGTTCTCAAATTTTTCTAAACTTCCTCACATCCACCCTAACAAATTATCTTGGAGGTTGATAGACTCTTACATTCTGTACTGTTAAGTCCAACTGAGGGGTGAATGATTTTTTTTAAAAAAATGACAGATTTGGAGATTCATTGAAAGGGTAACTTGAGCCATTTTAAGGCAGTTAAACATGACAAATTGCAAGAACCCCAACTTCCTCTAAGCTTACCAGCAAACCAGACTAGAAGAAATGCCAGTATGGCACCTATAGACAGACAGATTATTGTCGCCCGCCGGCAGGAGACAATAATCACACCGTTGTTCTCAGAAAGCAATCTTTATTTTTGTTGAGCGCTCTTCTTGCCTCCCTTGGTTCTCTTTTGTTCTCTCTCGTTCCCTCCTGTTCTCCCCCCAGCCTCCTTCTCTCTACTCTTCATACAGCAGGAAGTATTACAGAGCAGAGTTACAACCAATCAGAAGGAATAGCATTATCAAGCATGAGGGGAATGCATGAGCAGAATACAGGCGTGTATCAGAGCAGGCATTGCCCACGAGCCGAGCATGCACAGTGATGTTACCACCAGCCAATGCTGTGCACTTCCTTAAGTTGTCCACCTGTTTACTGCAAGTTTCTGGCATACAGCCAGGTCGCCATCTTGAAAGGGCGGGGCAGCTCCCGGGCCCAGAGAGCCTGCCCCCAACAATAGATGACCAAATTAACCTGCTGATCTCCTACCACATCCATGTGTATCAGCATTTCTGATCCACAGAGAAGCATAGAGATGGTGGAACATGACACAATCCCACTAAATTCCTGAACTCCAGGACAACACAGAATTAGCCAAATCTTTTCAATCTTGGGGCCTGTGAGGTGGGGAGGAGGTAAGGCAGGAGAGTAACAGCAGTTCCAGCCAGAGAGCTGTCCAAATATAAAATTCCCATAGCAGTACATGTGAAGAAATCAAAAGACGTGATAGGATCTACACAAGCAGCTTTTTCAGGAAGCTATCAAAGTTTACCTTCAGAGCTGCTAACTTGCACAAATCCATCTGAAGACATGGGACGTGCCGAAATTAGCTTATAGTTTTCCAAAACCGCATTTAACTGAAGAATAGATTGCTAAACTATGGCACACCTATTTCAAGTACATTTTAAGTTCATTAAACTTGGTCAAATTTATATCCTCAAGCACAACCATTCACAGAAAAATACAGAAAATTTACATCATGCCAGAAAGTCCTCTTGTGACCTCACTTACTATTTCACACTCAGAGGCAAGTATTCACCATATTTGTCTATCTTTTTATTTTTCCTAGATTGTATTGACTACCCCAAGTTTTAGTATCATGATACTTATTTCTTCAGAAAGATTTCAACTTGCCAGGAATTGAACTCTGAATTTTGTGTCCTCCATAGTTTATGGCCCTGCTATTTCTCCTCCACTTTCTGGGGCTTCAGGTTATTTTATTTTATTTTATTTTTTTGCTTTGTCTGAGCCTCTTTGGAGTCTCACTCCACGCAAATATGCAAACACAGTTTAAGTAACAGCCCTTGGGGTGAGGGGAGCTTTTGAGAGTACACAGGCTTTTTTGGCTTCCTCAATTTTTACTCTTTCTGTTATATCTTTTCTCAATTTCCATTTGCTTTTGACTTTGAACTCTCGGCCTGTGACTTTTCAGTCCACTATGACTTCACTATTTGCTTGAGCTCTATTTGATGGACACAGTTTAAAGGGAAAATCCTGGATAGAACAGGATTGCAGCCAGTCTCTTTCCCTCTAGTTCTGCCTGGTTTTGGTCACCTAATAGTGTCTTCACAAAGCAATTTCTTTGAAAATAATTGGTCTAGGAAGCATACTTGTCTTTGAAAGAATTTTTTATTTTCTTTATGGCACTCAAATATTTTCAGAAACTGGATCTATTAACTACTTTTAAAAATTCACAGAACTAGGATACTTTCACTGCCATCTTTACAAAACAAGGCAAAACTCAGTCATTTCCACACTGACTTGCAAATCCACACTGCTACTAGCATAAGGCAGCATCAGAGTGGTGGCAGGCACTTGAGGGACCCTGCAAAGGAGAAGTGGAACCAGTACTATGTGTAGTTTGAATTCACTGGGAAGAGACACTTTTGAGAAATGTTTAGCTTAGGTCCTTTATTGGATAAAGTTATTTTCATTTTATATAGCAAACATATGATGTTTACTATGTACAAGTCATCATGCTGAAGTTTTTTTTTTTTATAAATTTAATGGCTTGGTCTATGTAATATTATGTTTGTAGATGGCATGAGGAGATAGGTATTATTTTGTTTGGTTTATTCCCTTCTACAGGAACATAGTGTTTTCTCCCCTGAGAATGTCCTTTAGTGCTGGATGCCTAACAAAACAGAAGTTTTTAATCGGTTTAGCATTTTGTGATGTTCATCCCCATATTTTGGAAAATCAAACAGTTTAAGAAAATGGATTATAAAGCTGATTTTTCTGGTTAATGATCCCAACTACCCCTTCTTGAGCAATTATGGACAAGTAACTTAAAATGTTTCCTTTCCTGTATGTTATAATAGAGTTTTCTGTTCTGCACTGTTTGAAAAGATCATTTTACATGCCTTGTAGAGCCACAAGCAAAAATGGGCACTGTATAGTTCCATTGTTGATGTTGTTGTCTTTTTAATCTAAGATCAATGACTATAAAATCCCAAGGGTAATTAATAATTTTTTTAATCTCTAATTTTTAACAGGATTCAAATTATTCACTAAGACAAAAAAACATTTTCTGAGTCCAGTGAAACAATTACAGAAACAAATAGTTTCTCTTCCATAAAATAGACCTAGGGCGAAAGACTATTTACATCTGTTTCCCCTGAGGCCATTATTATTCTTTTTTTTTCTGGAATGAAGTTTAAGGAGAAATGAAATTTGGGGATTGAATGACTCAATTATTTAAATGAACTAATTATATTTAGAGAAGATATTATTTCATATGTTTTCTTTATCCTTTTCCCTCTGAGTAGAAGAATCATTTTCAGATACATCTGTTTTCTGGAATTCTGAGAAAGTGAATCTTCTATAACTGTGCAACATTTAGAAATTCAGTTCAATTAACTCTGCCCTCTGTAGGTCTTCTAGGTATGGTTATTTCATAATGAGTAATGCAATTTTGGTATCAATGAGATGCATTACTAAAGGTTTCCACAGACTTTCCACCTAATTTGAAAATTTGACACTATTCTGGCCTCATAAGTAGGTTATTAAGCTTGAGTTTACCCTGGAGGAAGTTTAAAAGCTGGTATCCTCCCACTGCAAGATCATGGCTGCTAATATTCTTTAAAAACCAAATATGTTGCATGGATGGTAAATAACACTGTTTGAACTATCATTTTTAACTCAAGGTAGTCTTTGTGTATATGTGTATATATATAATATATATTATGTATGCACATGTTAAGGCAGAAAGTAATGCTACTCTGATTACTTTTAAGTACAAATTCTATACCCCAAAAGAAAGAAAACACTTCTGAAAGTCAGAACATTTGAATGAGCCCCTAGGACTCTTAACATTGTCAAGTAGAGGAAATAGATATTCAAGGACCTCCAGCTCAGTGCTTCTGCGCTCTTATACTCACATTCCTCATTCCCTAAATTGAAACCTTCTTGCAAGTTCTTAATTGATTATAATGTTAAATAGCCAATTCCTGTCTCCTGTTTCAAGAATACCCAGTGTAGAAAGTTTTCATTTTAATGGAGGAATAAAAGGCTTCATACTGAAAAAGATGAGATCCAATGTTTGGCTATCCAGTAGGCAGCATTTGCAGGAACTAAGGCCATTTTCTGAATCTCTGAGCATCTTTGTGTGTCTGCTGTAAGTTGAAAATTTCCTGTAAGTATCCAATACACTATTCCATTCCTTTCCACCAGATTCTGTGCTATAGTCAGTCCCTTTCCAGACTTCTCACATTCTGTGCACAGACTAGATAATGTTGGACATGCAAAGCTGTTACTTCGAGTTTTTGATATAATGTCAAATGGCTTTGACACTTGTGTGGTTGCTGTAGCTTGGCACCATCAATAATCTTCAAATACTACCCACTGGCTTTCTCAGGATTCCTTCCCAGTACTGCTAAGTTTTATTTACTGACGAGAGGAGCCCCCCAGACATTTGCAAGGTGGAAGGATCCTCAGTGTCATGGAAAGCTGATGCTGCAGAGCACTTCCTTGTGTAACATCTGTGGCCCTCCCAGGCTCACAGTCATCTTTCTCTACTCTGACTCAATGGGGTTGTGGTCAATATTTAAGTTTTTTTGCTTGCAAACTTTTATCTTGCATCATAGTAGGTATCAAATAAAATAAACTAAAAACTACAATTTTGAAAACTGTACTCTTTCTAAAGAAATTGTCATTTTCAAAGGCCATGACATTTTTATGAAACAACCCAGTTATCAAGGATTTTCTCATTGTGGGAACAACAAAAGTCAAGTTAATGCTTCAAAAAGGGCAATCAGTGTGACTTTCAAGCAGGCCTTCCTTTTGTTGCAATGAAGAATCATGAAGCATTGTTGAATAAATAAACCCCATGTGCTACTATTCACTGTGAAGCACACTAAATAGAGTTCTCCTGATGGGAGGCCACATTATCAAGGTTCAGTGCATAAAATCCAAAGCATCTGCATTGTGCTTAGGAACTGGACCCAAATGTGAAACTACTCCCCATGTGAAGTATTCAGGGCATCTTGACACAACAGTGGTTTACCCCAAAGACATTTTGCTGAAAGATGAAAGATTGTTTATGTGCCACCATCCTTTTATTGTTTAACAGAAACATTAAAGAAAAATTGCTAGGATAAAGAATACATTTAAAATTATATCAAAAAGTTTTATTCCAAATTTATTACTTAAAATATTACTAGTCTAATTTTAAAAAATTGATGATATATAATGAGAAATTAATTCTTAACAATGCCAACTACCGGCTTGCTGCTGTCTGCTAGGCTTTTTATTCTTGCACATCCAAATAGATGCATATTTGCAGTTGACTCACTGAGCATCACTGACCATGTTTTTTCTTTTGCAGTGCTCTACCACTAACCTAAGCTCAACATCACTGACCATTTTTTTTATGAAATAACGTAATTCAAAATATTAAATGTTTTTTAATAACAGCTTTTTTAGAAAACAAGTTCTTCTCTCCTTGATACCTTTGTTACCTCTCAGAAGTGCTTTGTTTTCAACTACTAAAAATATTTAGTGCACAATCATTTCAACAAAGTTGGTCACATCTTTAGCTTCCACCTACTCAAAACTCTAAGGAATTATATTGTTTCAGAGCAAGTTTACTCTTTTTTTTCTTTCTAAAAAAGCATATTTTTATCTTTGAGAAATCTGTTATTTGTAAAAGAAATATGCTGTTGGTACCTCATTTATTTCAATATTTCATTTTCTCACACTTTTTATGTACTTCCTTAGAGTAGATGGAAAATGGTTTTTCATACATGTTGTTGAAAGTGACTTTGTAGATTGTTCTCCTCAGGAAACTTAGAGATGACAAAATTATTGTTTTAACTTTACTTCATCCCCAAATACATGAAGATTTTCAGTAGGATGTCTCTTGAACATTCATGGTCTAAGTGAAAATAAATAATTATAAGATGCATGTAGTTTTTAAGTTACACTTTTTAGTTTTAAAAATTGAAGTGTAATTAAAAACTGTCTCCATAATTCTGATTTACATTTTGATTAAAATTTTTATAAACATAGCTTTGGATATAAAGCATATTATGTAAATAATACATTTTTTAGCTGACATATTGTCTTTATTATTTAACTGCCAATCTATTTTATTGTTAGTTAAACTATTTGAAAGTTATTAATGATTATTTTTGGCATTAGTTAATGTCTTTTGAAACCATAATTATATTATTTTACTCAGAATATGTCATTTTACTTCAAATAATTTTGAAACGTAAAGCTTACGTAAGGGAATTTTTTTAAATTTACATCTATGATTCCTACTTCTTTACATGAATAATCTGTCACTCAGGTCATGTTCACATTACTGATGCTTTACTGATGAAATATGATAATATGTATTCACATAATTATTGATCACAAACTATTTCAGGAATAACATAAATGACAATATAGTTGACATTGCCCTATTTTTTATTCAAAAAGATGAGGGCTGGAATAGGAAGCAAATAGGAAATTCCATCTGATTTCCATGGCCAGCCTAACAGAACATTTACTCATCCACGTGAACAGTCCACATTCGGCTGTAAGCACTCACTTCATCTCTGCGATGTTCTTGTCTATACACAGGGACACAGAGGCAAAGATTACACAGCTAAACACATCCTTCTTTGCAGGTCTGGGGAAGAGAAGACAACAATAAAAGGCACAGAATTAAAAGACATCAGTTGGTCAGATAAGAGTGTGAAGAAACGTGAAGAAGGCTGAGCCTCCAGAGTGAGGGCTATAGCTTTAGAAGCCAGAGTCAGGAAGGTCTCTGAGCTGGTAGTCACCCAGGGAGACATACCTTCCTGAATCAGGAGTGAGTCACACAAGTCTGCCCTGGGCTAGTGTTAGGTTTTGCATGTGTGTGTGTGTGTGTGTGTGTGTGTGTGTGTGTATGTTTGGAACCGGGGATTGAACTCAGGGGTACTCAACCACTAAGCCACATCCCTATCCCTATTTTGTGTTTTACTTAGAGACAGGGTCTCACTGAGTCACCTAGCACCTCGCTGTGAACTGGCTGGCTGTAAGGCTGGCTGTGAACTCACGATTCTCCTGTCTCAGCCTCCCAAAGTGGTGGGATTACAGGTGTGTGTCACCATGCCTGACCCAGTATTAGTTTTGTTGGAGAATGTTGCCTTATGTTTGGGGGAACTCCTGAGTGCCCCAGAGAGATTTTTATCACCTACCCTCTAAATTCAATGAAGATTTGTCTGGTCATTTTACAAACTGTGGTAACAGACTCTATCTGCAGGTGTTTCTCTCTGTTCACTGTGTTTTCTATATTGTCTTTTATATATTTAAATAAGCACCCAGTTATTGACATTTTATATATTAGAATCTCTACTTAGGCAACTTTATTAATCTAAGAAAGGAAATTACAATCTGTCCATTTAAACAAAAATTATTCTGATATAACCATTTGGGCTTTTAAGAGAACCAAATTACTATGAAGAAGCAGATAATGAATACTGCATTTCCTTCAAGCCCTTAATGAGCCTTTGCTGTTAGGTGAAGTAGAATAGCATTGCATTTCATTCACTGTGAGTGAGAAAGGGCCTTCAGGTTTTCAAAACCCATGAAGAAGGCTTTTCTTCTTCCTTTTGTTCTCACATCTACCTTGTTGTAGAATCCAGCCCTAACTTGATCATCTCTTATCACCTCCTCATCCAGTCTACCAATAAGTTGGTCAGTCGTCTTACCCCATACATATTCCAAATCATTCCAGCTCTGCATTATGGAAAGTATGCCTGCCTTTAAGATACCACTCTTTCCCTCCTGGACTATTGAAACATTATCATGAGTAGAGGGAGATTTATTTACCCTATCTTGTACTTGTGGGCTAAAAACTGGTTGCAAAGCAGGGAACAGCTTGAAAAAGAAGTGAGACTTTTAAGATTACTGATTAAAATACACCATTCTCAGTGTTTCTTCTTATTCTCATGCATTCCACATCTGTGTGGTCTCAAATACAGCCCAGGTTGGATTTAGCGTGGTCTGGTAGAATAAGGAAAGAACTGCCCAAGGCTAGTCCAGACTGCCATAGCCGCAGCAGTAATTCTGAAAAGGGGAAAAGAATACAATTACCAGGAAAATTTCCTGGGCACATAAGCATCATTCTAACATGTTGCAAATT
Organism: Geosciurus inauris; assembly: GCA_004024805.1. Classification (NCBI taxonomy): domain Eukaryota; kingdom Metazoa; phylum Chordata; class Mammalia; order Rodentia; family Sciuridae; genus Geosciurus; species Geosciurus inauris. The sequence goes on along the minus strand of PVHX01001163.1, from coordinate 128,342 downwards.
TTCAGGAAGGAAAACTAGCAGAACAGACTTCAGACTTTATGTGGTTTGAAAAGTGGAAACTATGAAAATATTTGGAATTTAAAGAAAGTTTATTTCTTTAAATAAAATAAGTGGAATTTGGGGCCATATTTCTTATGGAATATTTTGAATATAGTTATTACTGTTAAAAGCAATGTGGGAATATTTACCAGTTTACAGCTATTGATAGAAATAGGCCATGGTGAAAAATATTTATATAAACGAGAAACAAAAGAAATTAGAGTATTCTATCAGTGCCTCTTTAATCTTCACCCATGAGTCTATATCTTCAACAATTATATCCCAGATGAAATGTCACCAGGCTCATTTTGCAGCCCTGTTGATTAAGCTAAGATATAACTCAGTGAGGCACATGGATTAAATTCTTTTATACCATTTGAGCAGAATAGCTTCAATTGGTCTCTCGGAGACCTATCAGCTAAATGAAGTGCCTTTGTGTCCTTGCCTTGGGGCAACAGAACCTAAGGTTTAAATATGATTACAGAAGTTAGACTTCACATGTGCACAAAATACTAAAGAGTTGGAATCATTTTGCTTTCAGGTATTCAAAAAAATGTTGATTGTTTTAATTTGGAATGTGATTTGTGGTTAAATTCTCTCCAGAATATTATTGCTCATTTTGGAAAAAACAAAAATCTATTTTAGCATTCCACAGGAGTACTCAATTAAGGAGGACAATAATAAACAATAGTTACCTCTGCTATATTTTTACAAGAATGATGAATCACACCATTTTAAAGATTGTAAAGTTAAATTTCAGTGGGTGATTAAAGCACTTATCTTCAAATAATTATTTTATGTCAGTGGCTCACTGTTTTAAATCACTGAAATAGAAACACCCTCTTTAGCTTGATAAAGTCATCCATTTGTATTCTTTATAAATATTTCTTTTTAAGAAAGGAAGCACAAAAGTCATAGGAATACTACTGCTTGTATTAGATGGGCAAAGGCGTAATAAATTATTTTGATTGATAAACATGATAGTTTATTTTCCATGAATACAATAAATGTTTAACAAACTGAATGAAAAGATTCGAAATTTAAAGTATATTTTAGAATTTAAAAGAATCATACCTAGATTACCTTTGAAGTTCATGTATATGACTATTTTTGGTAAGAAACAATGTCATACATTAGCAGAGTTTGTTTATAATACCGTTACTTCAATATTGTCCACAAGACAGGATTCACTTTTCATAAAAGAGGAAAATATGGCTATTAGTATACATCACAATTCTGTAAAACATGGAGAATTTTATACCTTGTTTAAAATAAAGGAGAAAAAGAACAGATATATCAATTTAGAAGGGGAAAAATCCCTCACTATCTTTATGAATTCTAAGTTTATTTGATTTTGTAGATAATAAAACAGCTTAAGAATAGCAAAATTTCCCAGAGCCTTTTTAAAGGACTGTTGTTTAGTTAAAAAGAAAATTATTGCTGCAGCAGCTGCAGGAAAGTCTGGCCCAAACACAGGGCCCTGCTTGTAATATGCTCTAGTGCTTTCCTAAACAGAAGGAGTCACAGTGGCATAAAGAAACAAAAGATGAACAGATAAAGCACCCATACTACAGTCAATAACATAAAATGTCAGTTCTTTTTCAACCCTATTCAAACAACCATGCATGATTTCTCCTGAAATCACTACTCTGGGCTTGATGGTTTCTTTCTTCATTAGATTTCTCATTGCCACCTCTACATTGTGTTAAACCAGGGGTGAACAACGGTTGCCTTGCAGCATCCTAAGGGGGACCCCTTGCTAAGGATCTCTGGATCTCTGTTACTAGAGAGAGAACTCTAATTAGCTGCAAGGAAACTCAACTAGCAAAAAATTTATCTTCTACTTTCTCAGGTGATTAGAAGTGAACAGCAATATAATCTTCAGAGTGGTTTTGTTATTTAAAATATACATGAAACAGTGTGGCCATGAAGTTTATGGAAACATTTAAATGCATTTTGGGGAAGCAAACACAAGAAAAGTCTTAAAATGAATAACAAGATTTAGTTTGACCTTTAGCTAAAAGGTTTTCCTCAAAACCCATAATTTTGAAATGTAAAAGTAAATAACAGTGATGCTCTTCATTTTTAGTTTTTACTTCTGTTCAATTCCTGTATCATATTTTTCTATTGCTATGTAACAAATTATCTCAAAACTTAGAGGTTTAAACCAGCAAGATTTTTTCATAGTGTGTATGTGTGTGTGTGCTTTTTGTTTTGTTTTTGGTGTGTGTATGTGTGTGTGTTTCTGTGTTAGGCATTTGGGCACATATTACACAAGTCAGCTGGCTCAGAGTCCCTCATGAGGTTTCATTCAAGCTGTCAGGCAGGACGTCAGGTATTTCAAGGGTGGTCTGCAGCTGAATAATGTTCTTTCAATGCACATAGACTGTGGTAGATCTTGTTTTTTTATCACACAGGCCTCTCCATAGGCTTCCCGAGTAACCTGACAACATGGCAGCTGGTGAAGAGAAAGAAAGACAAGGAGAAATGGGGAGAGTACCAGGAAGCACTGAATGTAGATGCCTCAATCTTCTTAGAATTTGGATTTTATAGTGACATGCCATCATTTCTGCTGAATTCCTTTTTCAGAAGTTAACAAGTCCAGTCCACACTCAACAGGTAGCAGCAACATAACAGAAGGACCACCAGGAAGCTAAGAATCATTTCTGATAAACTTTGAGGCTGCCTGCTATATCTGTGGGTTTTGTTTGTTTTGTTTTGTTTTGTTTTGTCTTTTCACATTTACCACTTATTGTTTGAGAAGAAGCAAAGCCATATTTAATCTCATAGCAGACATAGAAAGGAAGTCTTCTTATTAAACATCTAAGCAGTCCCTGACTTATGAATGTTCTTTTTTTTTTTACTTCACAGTGGTGTAAAAAGCATATATATTCACTGGAATCTGCACTTCAAATTTTGTATTTTGTTTTTTGTTTTTTGGGGTTTTTTTGGTACCAGGGATTGAACTCAAGGGTATTCGACCACTGAGCCACATCCCCAGGCCTATTTTGTGTTTTATGTAGAGACGGGGTCTGAGTTGCTTAGTGCCTTACCGTTGCTGAGGCTGGCTTTGAACTCCCGATTCTCCTGTCTCAACCTCCCAAAATGCTAGGATTACAGACATGCACCACCACGCCCAGCTCAAATTTTGTATTTTAATTTTTCCCCAGTCAAGTGATATGCGGTACAGTGTGCTTTCATGATGCCAGGTAGCATCAGCCAGGGGGACTGCCCAGTCAGCCACAGATCATGGAGGGAACCAATTGACCCTCTACAGTGTGCTGTGTTGCCAAACTAGAATGTTTAGTACACTAGGTGTTATTCACTGCATTTTTTGACTTATGATATTTTTAACTTACTATAAGTTCACTGGGATATTACCCCATGGGAAGTGAAGGACCATCTGTACCACATGAATACACTATCCTTGTATTCAAGAGCATGTGGCATGAACTATAAAAATAAAATCTTTCAGAACTATCTATTGCAGTTCTATAGAGATAATATTAAAGTTGCATTTATTCTTTGTAGATATGAATATTAATTGTTCAACAAATAATACATATTCATATGTAACCTACAAAAGTTTATTCCAGGTTTAGAAGGAAAGTTAATATATATATATTTTTTTTTTAATTTTTTTTATTTTAACTATTCTTTTGCTAGTTTAGATTCTGCTGAGACAGTGTTTGGGTATTGCTTCTTTTATGTACAACTGTTATAGGAACTTTGATGGAAATTTTTGAAATGATATGCATGACTAGGAAAGTGTCATAAGCTTCTTTAAAATGACAGATGTAAAATATGAAGATGTGTTTTTCTGGCAATAGCTCTGGACAGATCTGATTGTAATTGCATATCTGCCACTTCCTAACTATGACTTTTAGGTTTCCATAATATCATTAGGTTAGACTTCTCATTACTAAAAACAGTGGGTTACACCAGTAATTTTAAGTTTTCTTCTCTTGTAAAATACTGTTATTTTGCAGTGAAACATACAAAACTAATAGAAAAAGCAGTGAAGAAAATAGTATTCTCTCATATATAAGAATGTCTAGAATTTGAAATTATAAGCCTTAATAGTCTTAACTGTATATTTACTAATTTAGTGAAGATCTTTATACTGACTTAAACAAAGATGTAAAATATTTGGAAAAAAATTGTGTGTGATATGAACAAGTACACACTTTTTTCTCCTTGCCTTAATTCCTTAAATGATATAATACAACAACATTTTACATAACTTTTACATTGTATTAGGTATTACATGTGATCTAGAAATGATTTAAAGTATACAAGAGGATATTATGCCATTTGGCATAAAAGACAAGCATCTGCAAACTTTTGTGTTCAGGAGACTCCTAGAACTATTTCCCTGCAGATATGGAGGGATGATATACCTGCACCAGGAGAGGATTGCTGAGCTTATGTCCATATTCAGTGTTTGACTTATTAAGGGAAATATACACATGCAAAGAAGTATGGAGAAAATGCCAATGAAGGAATCAAAATGAAGTATTAAATAATATCCAATAAATCCTAAAGTAGGCAAAGTAAGAATAGAATGGGGGAAAAAATAACAAGTGGACAAATAGAAAAGAAAATGGAAAACATGACAGATCTAAATCCAAACATATTAAAAATTACATTAAATGTAAATAGTCTAAGTATGTCAATTAAAAGGCAGAGACTGTTAGGTATCATTATGGACCGACTTGTTTCTTCCCACTCCCGGAATTCACAGATCAAATTCCTAGCCTCCAGAATCTTAGAGTGTTATTGCATTTGAAGTTAAGGTTTTTAAAAAGATAATTAAGCTGAAATGAGGTCCTTAGTCCTAATCCAACACAATTAATGTCCTTTGAAGAAGAGAAAATTGGACTGCAAACATGCAAACACAGAGGGAAAGCTATGTGAAGATGTATGGAGAAAGCAGATAACTACAAACTAAAGGAGGCCTCGGCAGAAACCAAACCTGCTTATATCTTGATCTTAGACATTCAACATCCAGAACTGTGAGAATAAATTTCTATTGTTTAAGCCACCCATATATGGAATTTTGTTATAGCAGTCCTAGAAAGTTAATTCAGGCAACAAAGAAAGCAAAACTCAACTTTATGCAGTCAGATATACTTCAAATATAAAGCACATTGAATCAGCATTATAAAAACAATAATGCAGAAAGGCAAAGTTGATTTAAATTTGGAAATCAATTGAATTACAAAATTAATCAAAATAAAGAAAGATGCATATGATAATCTCATAAGATGTGAGAAAAAAATCACAGGAAAAGGCCTTGAAAGACATATTCAAAATTGAAAAATTATGTGTATCCATGGAAGAAACAGGGAGTAAGGCCATTGGTCAATGAGGATGAATACATTACTAATATTGATTGGTTTTAATCTCTTTTGAGTTTGTATTTTTGGTTTACTAATTTATTTTAAAATTAAAAAATTGGAATAATACTTTAGACACTAATATCTGATTCTAAAACTTAGCAAGGGGGATTCAAAAGACATTTTGCTATGAATGAATGAATGTGAAAACAAAGAATTCATATCTTTAAAATATTTTATGTCATTCTTGGCATAATTATCAGCTTAAAAGAGACACATATTGCTGTTAGAAGTTATTTGCATTAGGTTTAATTATTTTGAACCCAGTCATTGGCTTGGAAATTACATTTGAATTTTCAGGAATCTTATTGTTTTATTTTTATTATTATTTATTTATTTGTTTTTAAAGTGATGACATAAGATATGGCTTGCTATATCTCTGCTATGGGAAACATACTCTTTTAAATGCTAATAAACACATGCTTACAAAATGCATCATTTGTTGATGCTGTAAATTCAGTGGAAATAACTTAGCCTAATTCATTATGTTAATTCTACCTTTCATAATTCTACATTTTCTCAAATCTCTCTAATTAATTTTAAGTCACATTTTCTAAAGCAGCAAATATTTTAAAAATTCATTGCATATTAAAGAAGAAAACCTTTCTGCTGCCTTCTAAAGTCACAGATAACTGTTATGTATACTCTAAAAAGATATCTTGCCCTATCTGTTCTACATGTCAGCACTTCCACTCACTGATGAACCAGTAGAAGTGTCTCAGAAATTAGTTCTTCTTTTCTTAGAGAACAGATAAAAAGAAAACTTGTATGAATAGACACAGAATACATTATTGATAAATGTGCATATTTTTATGCAGTGTCCTCCATGCTCAGCAGGGTCACCTCTATGGCAGATGAAAAGGCCTTTCCACTCTCCATCTAGGTGAAATTATGCTCACATGCTTTCTAAAGGACATAGGTTTAGATGCAGCACCATTACAGATTACATGCATGGGAAATCATCAGCTAAGGGTAGAACATAACCCCCTACTATTCCACTGAAAGGTTATAAGATTTCTAAGAGATGTGGGGCTTGCTGAGCATTGTCTGAAGGATACACAAATTCTTTATTTTGAAATTTTTATTTTATTGAATAGTGACAAAGTATAATTATTTGGAGTCTCAAGTAATGTTCTTATATATATGAAGGATTATGTATATGTAATTGAGCTTAATAGTATATCATCTCTTCAGTCAGCATTCATTCCTCCTGTCTAATACATAATGTACCCTTTGACCAATGTTCCCCTTTCCTCACAGCCAGCAGTCTCTGGTAACCAGTGTGTTGCACTCTACTTATATGAGCTCAATTGATTTAGATTTTGTGTACAAGTGAGGTCATATAATAGTTGTCTCCCTGTACCTGCCTGATTTCAGTAAACATAATTAGACTCTTCATTCTTCCAAGTATTCTGAAGGTTTTGGATCATGAGGTTGGGGTTTTATTGCAACTCATCTCCATGGGCAACCGCCATACCCTCCAAACATACAGAGCCAGCAGAACTGAATGAAAGAGGAAGAAGACACAGAGTAGATACAGGATAGCAAGGCAGGGGCCACAATTATAGCTTGGATTTTATGCTAAAACAAAGAGAAATTGCCAAATGGTTTTAAGGTGAGAGTGAAATATTCTGTTTTATATTTCAAATAAATAACTTTGGTTTCTGAAGACATTATGTATATGTGTATATATACATATATATATACATATAATCTGAAGAGAGAAGTTATTGAAAGGATCAAGAGTGAAGATGGAGAGATTAGTTATAAGGCTTTTGCTGTGGTCCATTGAAAGATGATTTTAGCTTGGGGAAAGTTGGGGGGTACTAAGTGACAGTCATAAATACTTAAAGGTGAGAATGAACTCAAGATGTAGCTTATACATCTGCAACTAGGATTTGTAGGAGTGTGTGAAGATTTAGTTGTGGGTAATGAAAGACAGAGAAGAATAAAAACTAATTTTTAAACAAAACTTGAGTAATCACAGCTCTCCTCTCTCTGCAATCCAGTTTCATTATACTGATTAATAAAATTAATAAATAATTCAAGTTAGCATTGATGCAATGCATGATAAATTATAAAGCATTTCTGCATGCATCATCACCCTGCTTCCTGGCAACAGCTCAGTAGGTAGGTTTTATTATCCTCAATTTATAAGTAGAAGGCAAAGGCTCAGAGAAATTTAGGGAATGCCCACAAGCACACAATTAATAAGTCATTTATCACGGTTTCGACCCATGTTTACTGCTACAATGATCCAACAATCATACTGCCTTCCAGATCAAGATTGAAAATGCTTGATTTAGAAAAATGAGGGATGGTAAGAACTATATGCATCAGATACCTTAGGATAGCTCTTTATAAATAACTTAGGCATAAGCACCATTGTCTCCTTTATCTTTTATGAAAACTTTGATTTCTACTTTAAAAAAAAATCTTACGCATTTCTTATTTTCATTGCGTACATTTTCTAAAACAAAACAAGTTTGTAGTATCAATAAAAATGTGCAGGCATCATTTGTTTGAAATAAGATTTATTTTAAAAAATATGAAGAATAACTCCAAAAATGTACATAGAAAATGTTGAGACTTGTTTATTTAGTCCCATAGAAGGGACCCTAAGTTATCCTTCATATTATAAACATGCTTATTGTGCCTGAACAAGTGTTCATGAATATACAATAGGTACAGGAATGAAGAGAATGAAAGAATGAGAGTGATCAATGGCAAGAGAAATGAGAGATGCATAGATATTAGTCTCTTGGTCATATGACCGTGAGCTCTGTCAGATAAAGTGTTTTATGGAGTTGGATACCTTTCTCAAAAGTTCCCAAATATGGATGAGGGAATAGAATTAGAAACATCATTTAATTCAGATATCTCACAACTTGTGTTCAGAGGCACCAAGTTTAGGGCTGCCTTTCCCCCATGCTGCCTTCCATTTCATTTTAGTGAGCAGCTGAAGAAAAATAACATCACCATAATACTTATTTGGAATATCAAAACTAACAAATATTTCCATTTTAAAAACATATGGTCTCATTTTTGCAGCAAGATGTCAATATCTTTTATTAAAAACAGACTAGAAAAAGTAAATGATATATGTTGCAAAGACTTGAACATCATGACTATATTGCACAGGACAGTTCTGGAATAACCTAAACCATATTTACTGATGAATGTACTTCTGTTTAAATGTACTCAGGGTATTTCATTTATAATGGAAAACATCATCTTCTTCTGGCTAACTCCACCATTGGAATAATCCCAAACATTTCTTTTTCAGCATGGCCTTATGCAAATTGATGGACCATCCAAGTGCCTGATTTCTCTTAGACAAGAAAATTCCAACCATTATCCAAAGACTCTCCTCACAGAATCTTAATTGCAAAATTTGTCCACTTTTTTTCATTTTGTGGAATTGAGTCTCTGGGAATCTTAATATTTTAATAGTTTCCTTCTGTTTTGAAGAAATTTGTTATAAGGTAAATTTTGTAAGGCAACAGTGAATAAGAAATATGGATCTTCTGTGTTTAAGTGGCTTACAAATCTGTTTGTTGATTATTTTCTACTTTTACACATATATTTGATTACTTTTATTTCCCCAATAAAAAACCAATTCCTATAAGAACTTAAAATAGGATAAAAAGTTGGATATTTTTCCTCCTAATATTAACCAAGCTAAAAATCTACACATTCCTATAAACTGTGAATCAAAATCACCAAATTTCCCTAACAGAAACCAAACAATGTGTTTTTATACATGGTTGCCAAATTCTTGTCACATCTATGAGTTCCTAAGCCACTCTCCCTTTTTATCTATAATTTATAAAAGGAAAAACCAGTACGTGTTTCCTTGAATATATTTGAAAATACATTGTTGCTTGAGGGAGAATATTTTTTATGTGTTGACATTTATTTCTTTTTTTGCCATTTTGTATTTATAACTTGTCTCCTCCTATTTTTATTGTCTCACTAATCTTCCCCTTAGCAGATCCTTTATATTTTATTAGAAATACTCAGCTTTTCCAGAAAGGTACTTTTTATATTCCTGTAGAACCAAATTGGCCTCAGTTGTCCTTTTAACACATCAGCTTTAAGAGGACAGATTGGAAACCTTAAAAGTATTTTTTAACATGAATTCAATGTTTCAAAGAAATCTCTAGAAAACTATTTATTTAGAAACAGCCATGCTTAAATACCTGTAGTTATTTTTTAATCTTTCCAGCCACATTATTTTAGCTCACATAAAAACTAGATTTTATATCTCTGCCATGATTCTGATCTGTAAAATATTCCAAATTGAATTCTTATGAGATATCATGCATGTAGTTACACTTCTAGACTCTTGAACATTTGAAAATAGTTGCAGTTAATTCTGGGATAAGCATGACATTGATTTATGTGAAAAATATATTATATATTAGCCTTTTTTGCTAAAATGTTAATGCCTTACACTTGCAGGGAATTTTTTATGAACACATGAAGTTCATGTTATATAATAGCATTTGTTAACATTCTAGGTATACTTAGTGTTATGTTGTAATTAATCTTCCTAGGGATGCAGTGTTTTATTAACCTGTCTTCCTTAAAGTCATTTTCTGCAAGCTTTTGTAAAGCTTCCCTTAGGTAGTGAGCTCACGTTTAGATTTTCGTCTTATCAGAAAATGTTTCATCTCCCATAAATCCTTTCCAGAAAAATAGCAATAAACACTCATATTTGTTGGTGATGGTGAGTTTTATATTAAGTTCCATTAAATATTTGATTAATCTTTTTCTTTAATGTAATCATTCTAATATGTTACACACTGTAAGAATGAGAATTTGTTTGATACTCTTTGGCTAGAAGGATCTCTTTTCATGTTCTCCTAGGATGGCATTTTCTATGGAATTAAATATTTCCTAGACAACTTTTTGTCACTATGCTACTGTTTAAAATTCTCATCCTTAGTATCATGTGTGTTAGAGCTTCCCTTCCCCTACAGAATAAATAATACTAAATTCTCAGGCACTGAAGACAACCTGCAATCTGTATCTGAATTATCTTTCTACCTTGATTTATTTTTGTTTCTCTTTATATATTAAATCACACCTTACACAGAGTTGGCAAAAGAAAAAAAGATCAGCTTAATAGATGAATGAATGAATCAATCTATGTGTGAATAAATAAAACTCATACTTCATAAAGCCAGATATCATCACTCCAGAAAAATGAGTCCAACTGACAGCTCCTGAGGAAGACTTGCTTTTCCACCTCCTTATCTCTGATCCTGATTTTTTTCTCCCATCTCTGTATGATAGCATGCCAATTCTTTTCTAGGCATAGCTCAAATGCTATCTGATCCAAATCTTTTTTCTAATGCATCTTCTTGGAAGCAATCTCCCCATTTTCGGAATTCCATAGAGTCTTGCATCTCTCCTCAAAAGTAGTATGAAGATTCTAATAAATCTAGAGAGTAATTAATTATCACATGTGTATTAGTTACCACACATGGATTATTGCTAATTTTTGTTTCCTGTAGGCTTTCAAAATTACTAAGGAAAAATGAAAAAGATTTAAGGATGAGGAAACTGAGGCAGAAGGCATTTGTGGGGAATAGAACTTGAATTTCAACCCCTGGGATTCAGTCCCAGAGCTTCTGCTATTAGCATCATGCCACATGTAGCGACAGTATGATGATTATTTCTTTTTTTTTTTTTTAAATATTTTTTAGTTGTAGGTGGATACAATATCTTTATTGATTTATTTTTATGTGGTGCTGAGGATCGAACCCAGTGCCTCACGCATGCGAGGCAAGTGTTCTACCACTGAGCCACAATCCCAGCCCTGATGATTATTTCTAAGCACTGAATAATCCTGAGAATTATTTGAACCTGACCCATGTGCTTCTCATATATGGCCCATCAATAACCACTTCAAACCATCTAGTTATCTCTTGATTTTCCCACACTCAAAATATATCTAATTACATAATGCCATTAGACTTATAGTGCTTCCTTTCTCTGAATAATTATCGCTTTCTTCATAACCTTTAATCTTTCTGAAATGTGTAACTCTTCTATCTGCAACTAAATTTAGATAATTACATTCATGAGAGGCCAATTTGCAGGATAAACATTGTAAACAAGTGGAAATGGTAACAAATAATGTCTAATTATGTTACAAAGATATTATAGAAGATTGTATTACATATTTTTTTCTTACTGGTTAGTTTAAAAACTTCTTTCAAGATAATGGGTATGGATAGACAAATAGGCCTCTTACACTTGGATAATTTGTTGTTTCTTCATCTGGGCTTCTGCAAATTATTTCAATTACACCACCTGACAATTTTTCTTCTACTTTTTTATTTTTATATGTCTTTTCACATATTGTGACTTTTGAGGACCAAGACGATATTTTAAACCTACTGCAAGTTGCTATTTTACACATAGATATATTGATATAGTGTGGCATTTTCCCATTACCCAATCTAATGGAAAACTTCTCTTTCATATTCTCCTTTCTATCACGTAACCCTGCTGTATTATCTTAATAGCCTAAACTTACCCTTTTAACTTATGTGTTTAACTTTTGAATATTTTTCCATCTGTTGTCTCTCACCCCCTCCTACTCTCCCATAAGAGCAAGGACTTGTCTTGTTCAATACCAAATGTCCTAGACAAAGAAGTGTACCTGGCCTCCAGTAGGAGATCACTAAATGTAATAAATAACTACTAGACCCTCAATTAATTGTTTTGCAATTAGTGAGTGATTTAGAAAATAACACTTAATTATGACATTTATAATTAATTAACTCAATTATGACAATTATAATATTCATGAACAAAACTAACAATATCTGATCTATTGGTTTATATTCTATCCATATTCTGATTTAATATTCCACATATAGGAAGTTTCTCAGAAATACTTGTTAGAAAATATATTGAATAAGTACACACAATAATTTTCTTCAAAATATTATTTTGAAATTCACTAATGTGGGTAAATTTTTGTTTTAACTATAAGAATTTAATGAGAATATTTTCCTAATACTAAAAATTTGGTATTTTATTCCAACTGTTTTGCATTAAATGCTGTATTACTCATATTTTGTTTCATAATTTGAAATCTTCTATAATAGTGAAATTTTTTGTTTGTTTTAAAATTTGGGTTATAGATCATATTATAAAAATCTAATGAAAAACATAAATATTCAATCATATACAGATGATTTTAAATACAATTTTAGGTAGTCTCTGTGGTAGGCCATAGCCAAGCTTGCCAAATGGGTAGCTTGAGTGGCTCTGAGATGAAACACGCATGTGCCATAGAGCAAGAAATAGTTCCTATTGATATATGATACATAATAGAGCAGGGATATTCTTCAGAAATGAAAGAGTAAGATCAGGTCTTGCACTTCTCTGATTACTTCCTCCTTCCTCTCCACTGAAGCCACTGAGACCTACAGATTTTAAGTGTGTTATGGGGATAAACAAGAAAGTACTGGAAGGTACAGCCTCAACCATATGTGTACTATTTACGTTGTGTAATTCCCAGCTGAGGAGAAACATTAAATGGAAGTAACTTCAGTTGGATCCAAGAAATCCTATTGTTCCTACTGAAGCCTGGTTCAACCCTTCACCAGTTCAGTTCCTTTGGCATCGTCCTTAGATTTATCATGTTGATTTGTGATTTAGTACAAGACTGAGTGGACCAATTGGTAAGAATAAAACCTTCTGGTACAGGAATTGGCAATAAGAATTCTTGGCACTTGATGGACTGTGAGTTTTCAGGAAACGAACATGGAAGGTTGGATCATGTTCCACGTTTTAGCTGTTAGACTCTCTTACTACCCTGGAGGCTGAGTGCTTCCATAGCAACAGACTCTGTGGGCAATGTACATGTTTGAAGTAAGTAGATTTTGGTTCAAAAAGATTCTCATGAGCACCACAGGATAACTCTCTTAGGTCATCCTCAGCCCTTGTTTGCACTCTGTCCACTGTAGTACTCATGGTATAAAAGTGAGGGCTACATAGGAGGGAAATGGAGGAAGTTCCAAGAGGATGTGAGAAACCTGTGTTCCAGCCATGCACACAGGAGCTCCTCCAATGCACAATCTTATAGGTAAATAATGAATGTATCTATTCCTCGATATTTCCCTGGGACTAAGACAGTAGTAGATTGTCAAGAAAAATTCCTGTGCAGTAGTGAGTCTCAAGACTACTCACTAATCATCCTTTTTTTTTTTTTTTTTTTTTTTTGCATTTAGGACTCATCTACTCCAAAAGAATGGTTTAGGACCATTCATGCAAGGCACTTGCTTTCCAGCGTTAGCAAGCAAGGCATTGGGTCAGAGGAGGATAGGGATTTGATCTTCATTAACAGAAGAAAATAGTGGTATAGGGGCTGGGACTGTAGCTCAATGGTGGAGTGCTTGCCTTACATGCACCGGGTTCAATCCTCAGCACCACATAAATGAATAAAATAAAGGTATTGTTTCCATCTTCAACTAAAAAATCTAAAAACAAGAAAGTAATGGTATAAAAAGGGGAGGTAATTTCTGCATGGTAGAGTAATTAAATAGTCTTTCTTCCTAGTGCCTAGAAAAAATTAAAACTTTTATGTTCATTTTTGGAACTGGCCTGAGACCATGCAGAGTAGTAGGTAGAAGTGATTGCAAAAGTCAGATGAAAAAACTGACAACGTACATGAAGGGGAGAAGAACATCTGTTACATTCTTGGACAAGCTTCTCCCAAGAGATGTGCAGTCCTAGAAAAATCCATGGGTTATCACTCATATCATATTGTCGATATATGATACAAGGGCCACGCTGGTTCACATTGGCTCTGACTCTGGCTTTTCATCACTATCCTGAGATGTATGACAATATTAAATGAATTCATGTTATTGAGCCCCCAAAAGTAAATATTTACAGAAAGAAAATACTGAAGAAAGTGCCTGGAAAGAGTATACCAAGGAAAATGAAGAGCATGAGATGAATACCTGCATCCTCTTCATTAGTTAAATGTATATGTAGTTGTACATCATAGGAAACCTCCAAATTAGTACATCATTTGGTAATTTAACAAGATAGAGGTTTATTTTACTCATATAAAATCCAGGTTTTTTTCGTTTTATTTTGTTTGTTTGTTGACTTAAGAATGGTGTGGTATCTATTTTACAAAGTCATTAAAAAACCTTCCTGCTCACTGATCTACCATCTCCTTCCAACTCACTGATCTACTATTGTAAAGGCATAGGCCTTGTCCTCTTTGTCCAAGACCACAGATGAGAGCAAAAAAAGCTGGAAAATGGTCTTAGTCTGGTTGGGCTACCATAACAACGTGCCGTAGTCTGAGTGGCTTAAACACAGTTCTGGAGTTCAAGATCAAGGTACCAGCAGATCAGGTGCTGGTGAGGTCCCTTTTATGACTTGCAAAAGGTCACCTTCTACCTTAACAATGGAAGGTTTGAGTGTGTTCTGGGAATATTAGAATCCCACTCATGACCTCATCTAAATCTACCTTCCTATATTAAAGATTATATTAAAGATTAGGGCTTTGATCTATGAATTTGTGACCCTCTTCACAAAAACAGGAGAGCTTGATCTGAGTGAATATATTTGCAAGCCCCCTCACACACACACCCAAAATAAAGTGAGATTTTAAGGGGCGTCCTACAGTTTCAGGGGCTGAAAATGATTCTGAAAGCATTGGCTTCCAAACACTAGCTTATTGAAATGATAGCCATTGCAATTATACCCTATTCCAAGAGACTTTAATCTGATGTCAATGGACCTTAACTTCAGGGTCAGCAAACTACAGCCCATAGCCAAATATGACACACTGCCTACATTTGTGAAGAAAGTTTTATTTGGACACAGGCATGTCTATATGTTTACTTATCATCTATGCCTTCTGTGCTACAGCAACAACGTTGAAAATAGTGCCGAGACTACATGCTCCACAAAGCCAAACATATCACCTGGCCTTTTAAAGAAATAGTTTCCTATCCCTGCCCTAAAATAGATATGAACATACTTTACAGGCTTGTACATCTTGTGAAATGTTGAACAGAATGATATATGTGTGTTTATTTGTTATGGAATGGGTTAAAATTTGTATCAAGTTCTCAAAAAATATGTGCTTCAATGCAAAAGGTCATAGGTTTATAAAGCTTGAGGAAATACAAGGTAAGATTCGCTTGCTTGTAAGAATGTGCTGATACAGCCATTAAAAAAATGGCAGGTGAATTAATCAAGAACTTATTTGGTGACATGCAGATTAGTGTCATAAAAATAACTGCTACAAAAACATCTAGTTACAATGCCACCGTGAAACACCAATAGAATTTAGACTTCACAGAGCCACTTTATACCTTTGAAATTTTTTTCTGTAAATATTGACAATTTAGATTATTAACTAAACCTGCCAGAAAACATTAGTAACTTTAATTCTGTGAGTATATTCAATTATTTTGGATCACTCCACCAGTTTGGGTATTCATGGAAAAAGATAGCATTCTATAAAAATACTACCTTCCTTGGAAGCTTCAATTATCTAATAATAAAATAATTCACTACTAAGGCTTTTCTCTATTTTCTATGTACAAGAAATATTTCATTTTCTAGTTATTTCAAAATAACATCAACTGGCTCTGTTTTATAAAGATATGCAATGGGACAATGTTAAAGTTCAAGAAAGAAAAGTAGGCAAGGTCAGGTTTACTTCTTTTAATTACATAAGCCTTTTATGTTTATTTTAGGATGGCTTGAAGAAAGGGATTACTGGGTCAGTGAGATTGTCTTTGCTACTAAGCATCTAAAGATCATTTACATAAAACTTACATTAAAATATATCATTTTTGTAGTTTGGTAGGCCAATCTTTCATTTTTATACAAGTCTCTTAACACCTTGGATTTGCATAACTTATAAAAATGTTTTTTAAAATGGTATCACATCTATTAAATCACAGCCACCCTGTGAGCATAGTAATTACGTCTCCTTTTATGGATTAAAAATTTGATGTCCAGAGAAGTTAGGGCTATGAAATAAATGGGATTTGATGGAGCAAAATTCCCAGTTCTGTGCTCTTTTCCTAAATTATACTCTTGCAAAATGCCTTTATTTCTGTATTAAAAAAGAACAAAATTATACTCACATATTAAATAAATATGTGCATTTACCATTTTCAGTAAAGAGAAAATACATTTATTGATTACTAATTTAGACTATAAACAAAAAGACTTATTGGAAGAGAAGCCATTGGATTTCAAGTTTGCTAATTAACATCAAATTGCTACAGTTATTAATCTAGCATTACTAACATATGATACTTTGGTCATTATTATTGCATGGAGTTTTCAACAGACAGAGATTTCAAATTCAAATGCTTATTTCTTCTTAGATTCTTTTCACTATTAGTAAGCAGCTAGCTCCATCCTTGTGTTTCCCCTCTTGAAAGTATTTCTACTGATGGAATGAATGAAGGTCACTAGAGAAAAAAATAATGTATTACAGAATGATGAGGATGAATAGTTAAACCAGGTCTATGTAAATAGGAGCTTTCTTTTGAATAGTTAAACTACAGTAACTGTTTTCCCTCATTTTAATCCCTCTTTCCATTTAAATGTAAAAGGTCTATACAGAAAATAGTATCTCTATAGACAGGAGGATAAGGTCAATTATATAATTAAGAACATGTGAAGATTATAAACCTTGACACAGGTCTTAGAAATGCTGATAATTCCAGTTCAGTATAAATCCACTCTGCTCCATTTTCTTTTAACATTTTATTTTTTATAATCATTGTTTGTTCATACTAAGCCAATAACCAAAAATAATTCAGCTATTTGGTTTTCTGAGTAATTCCAACATGTGCCTACTAATTAGGCTATTTGAAAACACAGTTGTAATTAAAATCATGTGTACTGAGGGGTTAATGTCATGGTATTTATGGTTTTTAGGACACCTGTTAATGTTACTGTAAATCTGCAGCACAATAGGATTCAGCATAATAAAAATGTTAGAATTTACAAAATGTCATCAAATGCTTGTGGCCCACTTCTATAAAAAACATGAATAATTCACAATATTATATATGGAATTAGATTTTGCTGCCCTGATTCCATTTAAATAAGTGTGTTTATGAGTCACCAATTTCATTTTCCTCTGCTTCTAAGTGGTGACCTTTCACTTATGAGCTGAAAAGCAATCAACTCTAGCTATAGAATGAGATAAAGGAAAATAAATTTAAATATTTATAGTAAACATTTATGATGACATGTGCATTCCAAACACATTTTTGTTCAAAGAAAAAAGATGTATAAGGTCCATTCACTCTACAAATATTTATTGAGAAGTTACAATGTGCCTATTACATGGTTCCAAAGAGAATTAGACAATAAATATATGGATAATGAAATAATGTCTAAAAGGCACTTTTTAAACTCCTCATATTTAAGAAAACATGCATTTGCCTAGAGAATGAATATGCATTTGCCAATAAACAGTGATTCTTCCAAGTTTCCACACCTACTTCTTTATGTATCTGCAGTTATCAGCCAATATTTATTAGGATGATTTGATAGGACACATTAAAAACTGAAATAATCATGAGAACAAATATCAACTCAGAAAGAGAAAGCTTACTGTTCATTATATCCAATGCATTTGTGTTTCCATACATTATTTTCTCTAAAAAAAATCTCACCCCCGCCCCACTACTTCCTCTCTATTCATCTATTCATCCAAACCTATTCGAAGGCTAATAACAAACGCACTATGCATAACACACTACAACTTCTCCTCTACAGCACAGAAAGGATCTCACTGTCTCGGGCATTTGCCTGGCTGCTATCTGCCCTCACTCTAATATCAGGATAAACATTTATTCCCTGGATAATCACAGCACTTAAGCAAACTTTTCTATGAGACAGAAGTTCAACAAATGTCTGTGAAGTAAACTGATCAAGCCATTTCCTGTATAAAAGACTATGAAAAGTCTCCATTGCGTTTGACTTATCTCAACAAAGCCCTCAACAGCCCATACCTAGGCCATTTTTCTAGCTTCACTTCATAGTTTCTTAAATCCACTGACTCCATTCTCTTGTGTTTCCTTAACTTTGCTTCAATCATGCTGTTGCAATCTCTCTTCAATATCTGCTTCCCTATCCCTTTGCCTGACAATTCCATCATACTTCAAACTCTAACTCAACCATCATCTAATTTCTATAATATCTCCCAAACCTCCTTCTCTTCATTTATTTACATAGCACTTTATATTTACCTCTAGTTTGAAAGATCAAATGCAATGAGAAGTTACATCTGATTTGCTATGAGCACCATTATATGCAGAAAAAGAAGTACACACTTCTCTTCCAATGTGGGTTATTTAATGAAAGAAACAAACACAATATGTCTGCTCTCTGAATATTAGCAGAAGGCCTCTGCTTAGTTAGGCAGCGTGAAACAACACAAGGCTCAGATTTAGAGGTTATTTAGATACTGTTCCCTTTTCTCGCTTCTTGTGACTCTTGGATAAATCACATATTGAGTTTCTTCATTTGTTGTTCAATTCTGGCATACACTGAATCCCAACTCAGCTGTCATCTCCACAAGGTTCTGGTGAAAGTTTCATTGTATTAAAATGATAAAGTGCCAATTTCAGCAAATAAACAAGCATGCAAACAATTTTCAGTCCCTTGCCACCAATAATGAGGCTTTCAGAGCTGCTATACATCTCAGTCTCCTTTTCAGCATGGAAAGATGGTTCAGAATCCCCTTTGAAGTCAGACTGCCTTGGGACAGATCACAGCTTTTCCTCAGAAAATTGACAGTTTAACTTATCTGTGCATTAAATTTTTCACAGGATTGTGGTATTATGAATATTAAAAAATTAACATGAGGGGCTGGGGTTGTGGCTCAGTAGTAGAGCACTCGCCTCACACGTGTGAGGTAATGGGCTGGATCCTTAGCATCACATAAAATAAATAAATAAAGATATTGCATCCATCTACAACCAAAAAACAATTTTAAAAAAACTAACATGAATAAAACCCTTGTAACAGCCCCTGATATACAGTGGATGTAAAATAATAGCTGTTATTATTCTTCTAGTCTTCTTTATAAAGTATCACTTCATTAACTACTCTATATTAATCAATACTTTCTATAGCAATTTTATAGAACAGTAACTGAAAATAACTTAAGCAAAAAAATAAAAAGGAAGGATGGATTCCTGACCTTGGAGAAGATAGCAGAGGAAATTACAGGACTGAAGTGCCTCCACAGTTAACACCCCCAAAATGCAATGCCTCGCATCTGCTTTCTTCCTTTCTTTCCTTTTTTTTTTTTAATTTAACCATGGATATGGGTTCATTTATTTTCTTTCCTTCCAGAATTATCTAATAAAGAGAATGGGCACTTTTGACAAAAGGCATTTGGTTTAGACCAAAAAAAAAAAAAAAAAAAGATGTCTATTACAACTGCTTTTAGAAGAGAGAGCAACCTGGAATAGGGACAATATCAACCTCATGATAAAGGTGGTAAGAACATTTATGTTTTCACCACCCTCTGCAGAACATACCAATTCTCCATGGTGAGCCCAAATTAGTCATTGCTCAATAGATGTTGTTGTTGGATTAAAATGCAGGAACATTTGAGAGCATGTTGTGATGGATGTTATGCTATGGAAAAGTCATGAACAACTCAAGTGAGAGTGGCATTAGAGTAGGGCAAGGAAACATGTGAGGGTTAAAACACACCGTGAAGGAAAAAGATATCCAACAGATTTTTCTATCAATATAAAAATAATCCCAAGAGAAATGTTTCAAGAGCACTGTGGGCTTTTTTTTTTTTTTTTTTTTTTTAGATAGTAGATAACATTCCTTAAGATAGACACTCAGTAAATGTTTCTTATAAGGAAAATTTATTTAGTTTAACTCCCAATACGGACAAAGCAATTGAAAAGTAGAATTTGATAACAATAACATGCATGAGAAGCTTATCTATAACAATTTTGCTACCTCTCAAATAGGGTGGCAAGAAATTGATTCTGTTAGGAGAATATGTATCACAATATACCAAAGGAAGTATGGTGTAACCTAGGCTGCAATTCCCTGTGAGCAGTTATTTGCTATAGTCATCATCTCTGACTAGGAAAGCAGCATTAAAAATCACATATTCTTATCAAGGTCTCATGTTGACTGCTCTCCTCATGGGAATGGACATGATGGTGTTAAAACTGTTACTATGGACAGTGTAGCTATGTTTTACTTTAGAAAACAACAGAATCAAAAGACTGTAAGAAAGAAATTGTTCTAATTCCATCAACCTGTTTCCAGGGATCTCATAACAAGGAACTAGTGTTAAGTGCCAAAGATTGTTACTGGTGGAGTAGTGGTATTGGCTGCTGATTCTGGGCAGTTGCAGCCATCTGTTCCCCAAAATTGTGTTTTAGAAAGATATATAAAACAATTAGCAAGTTGGAATTCTATAGACTAAGCCAAGAAAATGCAATTCAGTTGAATTTGGTGCAAAATAAGATTTATTTTAAATAAAGGAGGGAATAGAATGGAATTTGTCAGAAGCTGTTGGAGGTCAAAACAAACAACAATGTTTCAGTAGTGGAAATATTTCAGAGTGGTGGTGTTCTTTGACTAGAAAGACTATGTGGGTGATGAAAAGATTATGATACTAAAAATATAGAACATACAAGGGCAATAAAAAGGACAAGGTTAAAAATATAAACAAGGCAATTTCTGTACTATTCACATTGTGTTCTTCAGAACACATTGCAATAAATAGTCTTTATAAGCAGGTTCAGTAATGTCACTCATGAGTCATACTTTATACTAAACAGGGCCATTGAAAATAAACTACTAAAATTCATCCAATTTAAAAGCAAAGTATGATGCCTAATCCAATCTAAGTCTGTGGGTCAGGGCATCCACGAATACTGGAAGTAACTCTGTCATGCACCTCTTTGGATAGGGGTTGAATGCATTGAATGCAATGGTCAGCATTGAAAGATGCAGATGTGGAAGGTCTGCAAAGCTGAAGGAAAACCTTGAGGATGCAATTATAACATCTTTAAACAATATAACAAGAAAAAGAGCATAGGAGAGAGTATCCCACAGATATATAGATAACACAGAAGATACAATTAAACCAAGACCCATAAGACAAAGCCAAGAGGAGAGTAGATTTTAATGTACCAAGAAAGTATGTAATGAGCAATTGGCTAACAAAGTATGTAATGAGCAATTGGCTAACAAATTTCTCAGATACTTTAATGCATATAAAATGACATCACTGTAGCTCTCACCGACATCAATTAACAATACTTTTATAGGAGTTTTTACCATGAAAGATCTACTTCCTTAAAAGAAGAGCAAAGCAAACAAACTTTAATATCTCAAAGTATTAAAATCAATTTCTCAAATTGCTCCATGAATGGAGAATCTGGTTTGGTTCTTCATTATCAATTAAATGTGGAAGTGTGGGAATGGATTTCTTCTTATATGTTTATGTGGATAGTTATACACAATAAATAAATCTGAAGTACTTACTTGGAAAATTGCAGTTTAGGATTATATTGATTCATTAGAATAATTTATTCTTAAATTCATACAATTACTTTGCCTCTAGAAAAAGCCACCATTTTTCTGGTTATTTAGAGACTAATGACATTAGATAATGAAACAAGTTATTTTTACTTAAAAGATTTTTAGCTTAATATTTTTTAAACATATATGTGTGTTTTTTAAATCAAGATAGGAGAAAACCACAAATTTTTTTCAGAAGAAATTCAAGATTTAATTATTTTAAGACTATATATTATGATAATATAAGGTTTCCTTGTCAACTGTGTTTTGGGGCAAATAGACTTATACAGTAACTTTGTGTCCTCATTTCTACTAATCTTGTTCTTGTATTTCAGCCTTAGCATATTGCAACAATCTTACAAAACAAGATTTATTTCCTCACGTGATAACTGATCCCATGGAGAAGATCAAAGAAATATTTAAAATTTATGACTTTTCTGTCTTAAATAAGTAAGAATCTCCACTTGCCCTAACTATATGTAACAGGCATTCTGTCTGCTATAACACAAAATGAATGCCAGCAAACAGAAAAAAACTACTGTTTTTTTAATGTTTTCAATTCTTTTACTACGGTTAAGAGCATGTAAATCAGGATGTGGTAATTATTTCATTCTATCAATAGTAGTCCTTTCTTAACAAGACTATTTCATTACTGCTGGCTTCTTTCCCTATTATAATGTATTTATGATACTATGACCAGTTCAATTATGTGAAACAAAGATTTCAAAGAGTTTGGCATCAGTAGGTATCAGAGTTAAAACCCAACATAGAATAAGTTTGATTATAAAATTAAATGAGTATATAAACTAGGAGCAACACTATCATTTTATATAGTTTCAAAACTCCTAAAATGATCTACTCATTTTTATCTTCATAGTCATCATACTACACCTTGAAACCTTTAAATTATACTCAGAAAAATCATTTCTGTAACGCTTGAAATAAAACCCATACTCTTCACTGTGATTTACAGGGAAACCCCACATATTTTGGCTCTGTTTAACTCTGACCTCATTTCCTATCATTTTTACCTCCTCGCTGTGTTCCACCACACATGCCTCTCTCTGCTCATCAGTCACTCTGACTCTTCCACCCCAGGATCTTTATACTAGCTAGCTAGTCTCTCTTCTTGGAGTCTTCTTTACCTCTAACAGCCACCACTTTCTTCTCATCTCTGAAGTTACCTTATCAAGCAACATTTTGCTTACAACTCTCATCTAATGTCAATTGCCAAATTATTCTCTATCGCATGTTATTTTAATAGTATTATTTAATAATGTCTAAAATTGTATCATTGTTCATTTATTTGCCAATTACCTGCCCCTGCCTCCAGGAGAAGAATAATTTATCTGTTTTGTTCTTTAATACAACTCTAGTTGTAGTACAGTGTCTGCCACACAGATGCTCAGTACATACATTTTTGAATGAACCATTTATCATAAAAAAATTCAAACTGGAGTTTAGGGTAAGTTTCAGGAGAAACTGTATATACTAATATATAAATTTTTTAAAACCACATAAAAATATTAAAAAGAAGGGCAATGAGGATTTTGGGTGGAAGATAGCAGAGTCTCAACTTCTCATTAACATGCATAAAAAGAATAATGAAAAATGTCCATATGTTCAGATGATTTTTCATAGACTGTTTATATTGCTGCATTACTTATGGCAGATTTTCCCCTTCCACTCTTTTCAGGTGTGTTTGTATGAGAATAGCCTTGGCAAAAATAGGTAATATCTTCATTTGGGGAAAAGGGCAGAATTTGCTTGTTATTGAGGTTAATAAAGATAATGTCTCCCTCCAAATTACAGACAGGCTAGTTTGCTAGGATCTCCCTTTACAATACTGGAGATTCCCTAAGCTTTGAACTCCTCAGTTGTGACACACCACCCCATGTTTGGAGCATCCATCCGTGTATCCACATTGCTTCCAAGGGCTTCTGGGGTAGGGACACAGGAAGCTCAAACTGCATATAGAGCCAGGAAGACTGAGGTTTATCATCTCTGACACAGGAGCCTCTGTCTT
Source organism: Geosciurus inauris (assembly GCA_004024805.1). Classification (NCBI taxonomy): domain Eukaryota; kingdom Metazoa; phylum Chordata; class Mammalia; order Rodentia; family Sciuridae; genus Geosciurus; species Geosciurus inauris. The sequence continues at coordinate 104,285 of PVHX01001163.1, read as the reverse complement.
CTCATTAGAAATGCCATTGATGGGATGATTTTAAAAATATTTCCTGGGATATGCATTCCTTCCCATGTACTAAATTAAATCAATATTAATCACCCTGCATTTTCCTATTGTCTGCTGCTATAATGAGTTTCAAAGGCTCTGTGTTTCTCTGTGACAATTAGGAGATACTTCTGAGCAGTCCAAAGCTTGAACAAGGAACTTCTCTTTCTCATGCTCCCCAACTGTACTCTTTTGATTTCCTTTTAAAAAAAAAAATCCCACAAAAGATTCTTTTGGGAATTCAAATTTTTATGAAATCTTAAGAATGATGTCTAGAGCATCACATGTACCATCTAAAGTTTGCTAAATTTAAAAGAAAACATAAGATTACTTTTAAATAAAAACTAAATTTGAAAAAAACAAGAATGGATTCTAAAATTGTTAGGCTTTCTGGAGAAGACATTTGAAATTTTCTTCCATCCCCTTAGCAAGCACTCATCAAACATCCATGTACCTCTCTCATGTCTTGCATTTACTCTGTACAGAAATACAAACATAACCTAATCCTCAAACTGGTCTTTATTTCATAAAGCAAATACATTTTTTTATCATCTACTCTGTGCCAGGCACTGTTTTAGGTACTGCTCACTATGCAATGCGCAAAGCAGACATGAATTTCTGTACTTCAGTGTTTAAATTCTAGTGGAGTAAAGTCTTTTCTCTGTGCTTACACATTCCTGATGTCTCTCTGCATGTCCAAATTTTCACTTCTTATAGAAGGCAACAGTCATACTACATTACAGCTCATCTTAAAGGCTTCATTTTTAACTTAGTCCTCCCCTTTAAGAGCCTATTTCCAAATACAGTCACAGTCTGAGGTACAGGGTTTAGGATTTCAATATATGATATGGGGTGTGGGAGTTGATACAAAATAGCTCATAATACCTTTCTTAGAGATAGCTGGGAATTAAAACCTTGTTTTCATCTTCTTGCAACTTTCTTTTGTGACACAAAGCAAATTAGGATATATATAATGGAACTAGTCCATGCTGTGCTGAATTCACACATAGTGCCTTGTTTGCAAAATAGTTAATTGCAAATTTCTGAAGTTGCAGCTGCCCCATGATGTATGTGGCTTGGCACATGTGCCCAGGAATTTGTTGACAAACAATACAAGTGATGGTTAAAGGAAGAAGGGGTACTTTCTTTCCAGTCCTTGCCCACTTGAGCTCTACAAGGGAACACACCTGGTACATGCACTGTTGTGGCCCAGACAACCCTTCTGAGACTTGCAAGCTCTTCCTCACAACTGCTATTATGGATGTGGGGGGGGAGGGACTATGCTGCCTGTTTGAGTCCTTCAGATCTAATTAGAATGATTAATGGGAATATATGAATCCTCTTTTAGAGGCTCATATTAAGAGTCTTCTTTGTCTATTCTGATCCTAAAACCAATGATATAAAATGAGAGAGCAGGTAAGGTACAAAGGCAGGAGAAACAAGAAGACACAGAATTTCAACAAACATATTGAATATTCATCAAGAACGAAACTATGGCTTTTTCACGGTTGACAAAAGAAGCAGCATTTAAAAAGCACGAAAGTAATAAATTACAAGATGCAGATTGGGAACTACAGGGGATTCAGCATAAAACATTCATAAGGCATACAAATAATGAGATTAAGGAGGAAAATAGGGGTGGAGACCACTGAGGGTTCTTTAAGGCATGTCAAGAATTTGTATCCTATTTGTAGTCATAGCTTGTCATTTTAATTGAGATCCTTGTGGTTGAAGAATTTGATAATCAAATGTGTTTTTTTAAAAATGAATTCCAGTGGACAGATGACAAATTATTTAGTGCTTTCTTCTTTAGTACCCAGAGACCATTCTTTTAAGACACCGTTAAACCAAGGTACTGCAATCCAAAATGTTGATTTCATTGTGTGCTTTGGGAAGGAGATGTTTACAAATGATTCAGTGGAGTAAACAGGTAATAAATATGAAATCTTCAGTTCAAACAAGGTGAGCCTACCTGAGGTCCTGTGCCTTGAACCTTAGCCTTCTGCTGGTCTTGGGTAAATGTAGAAAGAAATTTTCCCACGGGTATATCAGGAGACATGTGTAAAGATGCTTACTAATTAAAGCACAGCCAAACTGGGGATCAATCGATGTGTCCTTCGGTAGGAGAATGGATAAGTATTTGTGATACACTCTTACCTGAACTGCAGATAATGAAATATGCCAGAAAGGGCTCAAACACACAATGTGAAGTGAAAGATTCAGTTTCAAGGTTAATTTACTTCATAAAGCTTGACAGGATCTTTGTAAATTTGTGAGAATGCAAAGCTACAAAACATTCTGGATGGATACACAGATTTTCAATCAAATATAAAAAGTGGTCTGAATGGATACTCTCCCCGTTCATCACTGGGCTGCTTCAAAATGGAAGGTGGGGGAAATTAACTTTGAGACAGGAAAACAGGCTTCTATTTTATTTCTAAACTCTTAAAACATGGCAAAATATAAACCCACTTAATTCTTGGCAGTGAGCACACACTTCTTTAAATATCTATATTTTCCTATAATTAAGTATTTCAAATTTACTTTTAAAGAAAAAAAATTTTCATGTTGGATATTATGCTTAATACCTTACTCTGAGTTAGTATATTTATGTTTCAGCACCACCTGTGATTAGGTGGAAATAAGTGAGCACCTTTTTCCTTATTTCATTAAACAAATCTTAAGGAGGAGAAGTACTTTGCCCCAACTTTTTTGTGAAAATTATTAAAAGCCAAGGTAAAAGTTAACACCAGGATTTCTGAAAATAAAGTTAGTACCTTTTTTACTCTCCTGCAAGGTTCCTATCAGTATCATAAGAACTTCTGAACTTATTCACAATTGATAATTAACACTTAAAGAGAATTTAATGTTCCGCTTCTCCTTTCCCTACTCTACATTGTGTTTTGTGTTGTTAATATTAAAAGGGTGTGTTCTCTTGAATTTAGGTGATAGCTCATGATGCAGAGGATGAGGACCCTACCTTGGTTTGAACTTCAGCTCCACCACTTCCTACCCATGTAGACTTTGCAAGTCACTTATATGTGCTCTGCATCCATTTCCTTATTGGTAGCATGGGAAAAGTGATAGTACCTGGGCACAGTGTTGTTGTTAAGAACAGGAGGATCTATTAAAGTGCTCGGCATAGGTCCTATTGCAATTATTTCAAAGTAAGGTAATAGAAGAATGTTTCACTGTTACAAAAGTCCAGTCTAGTAAGGAGCAACTCATGAGACTAATCTCTGGGTAAGCTGGTTGATGTTTTTTGTTAAAGAGCTATCCAACATGCAGAGTCATAGAAAGAGGACGAGCAAGACATACCTTGAATAGATTAGCAAGAACACATTACACTGGTACAAAATTGAACATATATTACAGTGAATGTAAGCTTCATTATTGTATTTGTGTTTTTTAAAAAGTGGCACTACGCCATAAAGGAGAAGAGGGAAAACAACTAAAGTTGCTCTCTACCAAGAAAAGGGAACAATATTTTGTTATATTGACCAGTTGATCTTTAAAATGATTACAAGTCTATTCCACAGTCCATGTCACAGAATGTATCCTACAAATACATAAAAATATATAAGAAGCATATTCAAAGCCCAGGCATAAATGTGATGCCCGAAAAAGATAACTGTGGCTTTGAGAAAAGATTAAGAAGAACAGGTAGCAATGCTCATCCCAAATCCCTTCATTAGAATGAGCATTAGAAAACCAAATTTGGGGAAAAAAATCAATGACATATTTTCAAAGATGAAATCAATAATTTTTTGTTTTGTTGTTGTCTCAAAAGAGGCTGTGCACATCGCTTTTAGTACTATTGTAGAAACAGTGTCACTTCTAGCTTGGTCTGATCTTCAAAACAGGTGACCTTGTTTGTTTTCAATAGAAAAATCTCTCATGAATTTGCATGGCCATGTTAACTGTATAGTGTTGATTGCAAAGATATAAAACCAAATAATGCTATAAAACAACCCTTCAAGCACATTGCCTTTTAAACTATTTGCATAAAAATGGACTGCACATTGCTATGTGCATATAGTTAAATTCCAAATTCAAATGAAACAACAAAGTCCTATGCAGGTTTCCCAGGGCTCAAAAAAAAACAATCTATGTAACAATCTCATAAAGCCACTTAAAGAGAGGAAGCAAAAATAAAGCATATCAAATTTGTAGAAAACTGGCATCTTGTTTGTTTGTTGGGTATTGCATGCAACATTCAAACAAAAACATGACACCTGAAATATCTTTTATATGTAAGAAATATGAAAATAAATGTTGACACACCGTGTTTGTGATAAAAAAGCAAAACTTCTGTTTGTCAACCAACTCTTCATGAATATGTAATGAACATAAAAATGAAGTTAAACAATCAAATAATGAAGCATAAAGTACTTATTCATTAGTTTGCTTGGGAAAACGAAAATATTACTCATCTTGTGCTTTGAGATTTCTTCTCATATCTAATTGTCTCTTATCTATCCCTGCCATGTATGTTCATGTGATTTATATTTCATTGAAAGGTTTGTATGTTCTAAATATGAACAATAAGAAGTTAGCATTTTTATCATCAAGAATCAATAAATGGGACAATATAAAACTAAAAAGCTTCTTTACAGCAAAGGAAACAATCAAGAACATGAAGAGGGAGATGACAGAATGGGAGGCTGCACCTCAAATAGAGCATTAATCTACAGAATATACAAAGAACTCAAAAAGCTTATTAGCAAAAAACAAACGCCCCAATCAATAAATGGGCAAAGGAACTTAACAGACATTTTGCAGAAGAAGAAATACAATCAGTCAACAAATATATGAAAAAATGTTCAACATCTCTAGCAATTAGAGAAATACAAATTAAAACCACACTGAGATTTCATCTCACTCCAATGAAAATGGCAATTTTCACAAATACAAGTAACAATAAATATTGGCGAGGATGTGGGGAAAAAAGGTACACTCATACATTGCTGGAGGGACTGCAAATTGGTGTAACCGCTCATAAAAGCAGTATAAAGAGTCCTCAGAAAACTTGGAATGGAACCATCATTTGACCCAGTTATCCGGCTCCTTGGCATATACCCAAATGACCTGAGATCAGCATAAGTGAAGCAGTCATATAAATGTTTATAGAAGCTCAGTTCACAATAGCTAAGCTATGGAACTAACCTAGTTGCCCTTTAACAGATGAGTGGATAAAGAAAATGTGGTACACATAATGGAATATTACTCAGCCTTAAAGAAGAATAAAATTTTGGCATTTGCCAGTACATGGATGTAAATGGAGACTATTCATGCTAAGTGAAATAAGCCAATCCCAAATAACCAAAGTCCAAATGTTCTCTCTGATATGAGAGTACTAAATCAAAATAAGGGGGCTTGGGAGAAGGAAGAATAGAAGTTCACTGGATTAGACAAAGGTAAATGAAGGGAAAGGAGCGGGTGGGAATAAGAAAGACAGTAGAATAAATAATGAATTGACATAACTTTTCCTATGTTCCTATATGAATACACAACCAGTGTAACTCCACGTCATGTACAACCACAAAAATGGAAAGTTATACTTGATGCAATATGATCTGTCAAAATACATACTACTGTCATGTATAACTAAAAAGAACAAATAAAATAACAACAATTTTAAAAGAAGATAGTATTTGAATTATATTTGTGTAATTAGAATTTAGGGCATAATTCTAACCAAATCTTTAGCATAGTTTAAATAAATGTGTCTAAATAATTCACATGTTTATAATCCATGTTTTACCATTGACGTTATAAAGCAGTTATTGGGCAAATAATTCTGGATTTCTTCCTTCTGAAATGTTTTGAAATAAGGGCTGCTTTATTTCATATACTCAGAGAATATACTGATTGAACTTTTTACTATTAATTAGCCAAAAAAAAAAAAAAAAAAGACCTAAGAGAAGGGCTACCTGCTTTAACTTCTATTATAACCAAGGACTAATCTGCCTCTCTGGGATGGTTATGTCTTAATTTTATTTTTTAATAAGGGATTTGATCTTTGGTAATGGTGTCCAATTTCTGATGTTCAATAACACGAAAAGCTCTTTTGGAGATGACTTAAAGATGGATCATTCTAGGGACCCAGGAAAAGCTGAGTTGGTGGCACACCAGATACCCTGCCCACTTGAACCAGAATGATTATAATTAAATTGTTTCTTAAAACACATTTTATATAATTGAAATAATCAATACATTAGTAAGATTTCTACTGCCACTTTTCTCCATATCACTGAGCTCTCTATAGTTTGTAAAACTCTGTGAATTATTTTCTATAGGTGATGAATCTACAAGTGAAGTTGTCCTAGTAATGAAAAACTAACACAGGCAACACTCTGTAAATGCAAGGAGCTCTTCCAAGGGCTGTAAATAAGTTATTCTCTATGTATGATGTGTCAAAATGCATTCTACTGTCATGTATAACTAATTAGAACAAATTGAAAAATTTTTAAATTAATTTATTCAGAGCTCACAAAAACCATTTCAAAAATGTTATATAAGCAAATCCCTAGGCAATGACTCCGAAACCTTTCAATAATATGCATTATCCATTAATATATTATGCAAATAATATTCTTATACAAAGCTCATATAAATCTGCTAAAAAGCCATGAAAGTCCCCCCAAAATTTAATAAAGCCAAACTGCTTGTGTTTCTTAATATTCCTGTTTAAAATTAAACAACAAATGTAGCTAACAAGCTAGCAAATATCACAATGCAATTGTGTTCCCTTCCAGTCAAAGGTAGAGGAAAAGGAGATTTTCCAGCTGATGAGAGGAGAAGGCAGTAACTTTCCAGAAAGTGATCTGTCAATAAGTATTAAGAGCTTTAAAATTTGTATATTGTAATATGTGTTAGTCAGTTTTCTGTCACTGTGACAAATACCTGAGATAAGCAACTTTTAAGGAGGGAAGGTTTATTTGAGCTCCTGATTTCGGAGGTTTTCAGTTTATGATTGCTTGTTCCTGTTCCTTTAATCTGTGATGGCATGGTATCTCATGGCAAGAGAGTGTGGCAGAGGAGACTACTCAGTCATGATGGCTGGGAAGCAAAAGGGAAAGAGACAGGAAGAGGAGTCCCAGTAGCCCCCTCAAAGACAGAACCCCAGTGACCTGACTTCCTTCCATTAGGCCCCACTTCCTGAAGTTCTCACAACCTCTTTGTAGCACCACAGACTGGCAACCATGCCTTGAGCACATGGACCACTGGAAGAAACTTAAGATCCATAGAAGAATATTTCTAGGCCTTCTGCAAAAGAGATAATTAGATTTATACCTATTTCAGTGCATGGTTGTTTATTACAAACTAATTTTAAAAAAAAACTAAATAGGGAAATTGAAAAGTACTACTTCTAAATGTTTGGATTTTTGAAAAATTATAGTGTCATAAAAATTAAAGTTTATATTAAGAAGATCTCAATTACATATAAATATATATCTATACTCACATATATATGAAAAAAATATACATAACTACAAATTTACTGTAAGATACCTTCAGTTGGAGTCTGTTGGAGATATGATTAAATATACTAAATTCCTAATATCATGACCTATGCTAGTTTACACTATCTCCCTATTCCTTTGGGAATTTTTCAAATTCTATACTATTTCTTCTCTAACACTGTCTTTCCATCTATTCTTGCTCCAAATTTATTGATGTTATTTCACTTGCATCAAATTAAAGATAAAGCCCAACCCTTTCACCTTTCATGCCCCCCACCCCCAAATACTTCCCTACAATATCCCGTGAGTTTCTTAGCTTCACTAAACTTTTGAAGGATGGAGGGTGGGGTAATCCTTATTGCACATGGATTTTTACCCTTTCCTCTCCTATAGTCCTACCTCTTAACAAACTTCCTTTCTGGAGAAAACAACCAATGAATTTAAACCTTAGCAAGGATATTCTTGAAAAGAGAAGAATGTCTCCCTGTCACTTATCCTTTCCCTCTTTCAGTTCTCAGGAAAGGAGTATGGAAATGCCAGGAAAAGAAGGAAGCCACAAAGTCATGTGGTCTTGAACCTGTCCGATGTTCTTATACTCACAGCTTTTGTTCCCTTTTTGAAATCCCAAATTCTACTTAATCATTCCTCCCCCAAGTCCCTCTGAAATGTGTCACCCCCTAGTGACATCATTTTTTTTTTTTGAGGCATTCATGCCTCAAGACACATATCCTTGTCTCTAACAGGTAGAGAGGAAGGAAACTCCACTCAGCTCCAAGGAGAACTTCTGAATTGCTTGTAAAGTTAACATTTTGAGACAATATTATCCTAAGTACAATCTCTGAGTAATAAAATGCTTTTAATGTAATATATCCACCAGGAATGATCTCTGTAAAATAAATCTGGCCAGGATAGAAAGGGAACATGGCCATCAGGAGATATTTTAATTTGTTGATTTGAAATATCAGATTTCCAAAAAAACATAGATACTTGCAGAACGGATTTTCTGCATTTTAAAAGGAATTAGTATTAAGGAACTACATCATAGTGCAGGGTTTTTGGCAAATTTTATCACACTGAATGATAGTATTTAGAATGGTAATTTTTTTTTAAATATTTTTTTAGTTGTTGATGGACACAATGTCTTTATTTTATTGTTTTGTACGTGGTGCTGAGGATTGAACCCAGGGCCTCACGCATGCAAGGCAAGCGCTCTACCGCTGAGCTACAATCCCAGCCCTAGAATGGTAATCTTTGATTAGAGAAATTTGGTCAAGATCTATCTGAATACCTCTAAAGGTTTTCTCTCTCTAATTGCAACTAACCATTTTTTGTTTGACTTTACAAATGTGTATGATGTCAATTGCTACTGTTTCTGAAGATTTATCTATCCAGAAAGGAAGTACTTTGACTCAAACCAATTTGTATTTTAATTACTAACTTGGCATAACACTTGGTCCAATTGCCAGCATTGTAGCAAATAATATCAATTATTTCAGTTATTAAAAATGTGAGGTCAGAGATTTCTCAGATCACCAATTATTTTCAGGTTGTTTATTTCAATATTATGTAGAAAAAATTAATAAAAGTTCAAATATAATCAAAATAGGCAGAAAAATATTACTCTCTTGAAAATTCTGGCATCCATTAATGCACTTTATGGAACAGAATATAATATAAAAATAAAACAACTCCCAACCATTTATGCTCACTGTAAGCTGAGGAATAGAATGAGCAAATGGAACTTTTGCAAGTAAAAGGTTTTGATTTTGAAATAAACACTACTTTATTTACAAATTGTTTTGTGTATCAGTAGGTCCCAGGCACTATGATTCAAAGGGAAAGCACAAATATCTATTGCATGGTCATTTCCCTTAAGAAATCTATGGCTGATTGAGGAAAGATTATTTGATAAAAAGTAACTACAATATTCATAATAGATTTAATGAGAGAAATATGGCCACCAGATAGTGAGAACCTCAAGAAATCTAAATGGTCATAAAGACAAACATCAGCCCTAAAGTACTGATATGAATAAGATACTGGGAAAGGACTACTTTCCAAAAGGAAAGGAAAACATAATCAGAGAGAAAAGAAAGCTGAATCACCAAACATGGCTTAAAACCTGCTGTAACATGGGTGTTTCCCAACAAGAGAGGCTTAGGAAAGAGCCAGAAATCCTCCATGGAGCTGTTATCCATCCACTGAGATTATTAAGTGTCTGTCAAATCTGTGTGAATAACAAAACTTTAAAAAAACAAACAAACATGGTTGCAGTCTGGATTCACAAGCCCTGGCTTTGATCCAACTCTTAAGATATTCTCTCCAGAGATCTGGAAGGTATCCAGTATTCCACCCAAAGCAGATTAAATATGCAAAAGAAATATATGAATTTTCTCTAAATACTAGTTTTGCAAAATTATTTGGATAGGATTTTAAAAATGAATAAGTTAAATTATTTTAAACAAAATAAAGAGGATACATATCTGGTCAGTAATTTGAAAATAAGATAATTTGAACCACATTACCATATTAATAAAACACAGAAAGAAAAAGAGAAGTAGAAAAAGAAGAACAAGAATAAGAACAAGAAATAACACCAAGAAAACACACAACCAAATCAATAAACGGGCAAATGAACTAAACAGATACCTCTCAAAAGAAACACAACTGGCCAAAGACCATATGAAAAAATGTCCAACATCTCTACAATCAGGGAAAGACAAATCAAAACTACACTGAGATTTCATCTCATTTCAATTAGAATTAAGCCATCAATTATTATTAGAATACAATAATAAAAGAGTAGGTATGGAACCACCATATGACCCAGGTATATCACTCATTGGTATTTATCCTCAAGAACTGAAGTCATCATACCACAGTCATACACGCAGACCTATGTTTACAGCAGCACAATTCACAATAGCCGATGTATAGAAGCAGCCTATGTGTCCATCACTAGAAGAATTGATAAAGAAAATGCGGTCTACAAATACAATAGGTTTTTATTCAGTCTGAAAGGAGAATGAAATTATGTTCTTTTTAGGAAAATGGGTGAAACTTGGGAGCATTATGTTAAGCAAAATAAGTCAAATTCAGAAGTTCAAAGGTCATATATTTTCTCTCATTTGTGGAAGTTAAAGATAAAAAAGAAGAACAAAAAGACCAGTGGAATATAGGAAGGGGACAAAGGAAAAGTGGAGGGAAGCTGAGGAATAAAATAAATCAAATTATATTATTCTTTTGTATACATGGACAGAAATATAATGAGGAATCTTCTATTATGTATAATTAAAATGCACCAATAAAAATTATAATTTGAAAAAAGAAGTAAAGTTTTACAATGTACAGTGTACTTTACCTATCATTTCATTGTAGAAAATTCAGTGTGTAGAATATTTAAAAATATACATTTCAAGACTTCTTGATAAGGAATTGCAGCTCAGAGAGACTAAATAAGTTTCCCAAGGTCACACAGATAAGCAAAGCATCAGAGTTGAGGCATCTCTACATCTTCTTTTTCCCATGCCCACTATAGATATCCACACACATTGGGATTAATTAGGTAGCAGTTCATATATGGTAGAGGACTGATGAATGCATATTTGTTACTACCTAAAGCAAAATCCTGGACCCATGTGGTTTATTATTATTTTTCCCCTATTGGAAATTGAACCAAGAGCCTTGTACATGCTAGGCAAGCATGCTATCCTAAGCTATATCCCCAGACCCCTGGGCCTATGCATCTTCAGATATCTCCTGCATCTAATATCTTTATATTTCTGTAGCGACATCTTCACAAACATTTGTTTCTTCAATAGCATCAGCCATGAGATGAATGGTGTCAATTGTCTAAGTAACAGAGAAAAGGCTCCAAGCACAAATCCTTCCATTTCAGTCTTCTGAAATGCAAATAAGTCACACAAGTTCCACACATAAATAAAACCCTGTGTCCAATTGGTCTGTATTGTTAGAAAGGGCCTGTCTAGCATCTGCCATTCTGGATGTGTCTCTCTGAGATGCAGCAGATTGTGGGGTTAAAATATGGGAACAGCATGCCTGAGTTTGAACTTAAGGAAGTAATTTGAATATCCAATTCTCTCATCTGTAAGTGGGGATATGGAGTGTATCTATTGAAATATAATTGTGCTAACTTATTTTAAGCTCTTCGAAAAGACATTGCATTTAATAAGTATTGTACATAATACATCTTTATTATAATTTTACTTTATTATGTATCCTGCAAATGTTGGAAACAATTCAGAATTTTTACAACTACAGAGACATTGAAGATGATGTGGCAGGAGGAGTGATTCTAGTAATTTTTACTGGTAAATTATTTATTCCAATTAGGACTTTTAGAAATACCAATTTAAAAAATAACAAGTAGAATCATTCTAGGTTAAGAGACTAAAAGTCCCTCAGACTGGCCCATCCTTAAGAATGAGAAACTGGGTGAAACTGAACATCAAAAATTGAAAATCATTACCCAAGACTAAGTTTCTTATTAAAAAGAAGAAGAAGAGGGAGGAGGAAGGGGAGGAGGAGGAGGCTATCATCCCAAAGAGATTAGTTAAATTACCCAGGGTGATGAAATATGTTCACAGAATTGAATGCTGTGACAGAATTCAAGTTTTCTCACCCTCTTTCTGATCTTCTCATTCCCACACCATGCTGTAGGTATCTATATGCACTGTGATATAATAATGCAGCAGTTGCAGTTCATGTATGGTAGAGGACTGAAGAACATATCTTTGTCACCACCTAAAGGAACATACTAGTCCTGTGTGTTTTCCTCCTCTTATGATTTAACCTATTACATGGAGGCATTTAATTACAATTATTAAAGCAACACTATAAAGGTGATGGAAGCTTGAACGCAAAATTCTTTTTTTGTAGGAGCACTCTCCATACCTTCAACCCCTCCCCTCCTTCTTTTCCCAATCTAAGCTGATGGACTGCACACCTGACAGAGCAGTCCCCCTTGGCTGTAACCTCAGAGCCATGATTGGTCCAAGGACCATACATAAGCTGTTGTACTTTCTGGAATAAACGGGTTCTGCATCTCGCTCCATCAGAGCAGTATTACCAGCCCCAGGAGTCTGGGTGAAGTGACTCCGCGGACCAATCACCCCATACCCTCGTCCCGTGGGACCCCATTCCATCCTTCCTAAGGACCCCTTGGTACCCTCATCCCACAGGATCCCTAAATCATCAGCAAACCCACACAAGGCATGACATAAAACAACATTTTTTGAGAAAAAAAACATTATGTAAATAATATTAGTATATTAGCAATAATTAGGAAACCCTTTACATGATTTAAACTATTCATATAGATCATCTCTTAGTCACCTACCAGGTTTCCAGAGAGAATTTCTTTGGAACTGGATCAGGATCATGAGTTTGTGTATCCACAATTCTGATTCCATTTATAAATTTTGTTCTATTTATTAGAAGTGATATTTCTCATACAATTTCACCTCCATCTGCTAGTATATTATACCTATATCTTATCATCAGTAGGAGGTCTATTTGTACTTGTCCAAAAAAATTTGCATTTGCAACTAAAAATCCATTTGATTGGAAACAGTATGAATGCCAATATCAAAGAGGAGGGTGATAGGATACAGGATTGAGGTAGAAATAAATTTTTTTTTAAATTTAGTAAAATCTGACTAAAGAGATTTTTCTTCTTTCTTTTCTTTCCTTCCTTCTTTCCTTCCTTCTTTTGACATTAGGATAGAATTACTGAAGTCTCATAGTTAAAACACAATCACTACTCCAAAGAGAAGAAGAGAAAATTCTCCCAACTTCATTGTGACCCATGGTTGTACCATTTCTGAATATTTTCTAAGTACCCTTTTAGTGTGGGATCCAGTAATGTCAAAACAGAAACAACCAGTCAGCGCTATGAGACCAGGAATAAATGACATTTTATTATAATGTGCAAAGGACACATGACATGTCTAAAATCTAGCTCCAGAAGGGATGTCTAAAATGCACTATAAAACAAGGTGAGAGAGACTGGCATGGCAAGGCTAAGCTCTGCATCTACAGGGAGAGAAAGTAGCATACAATCCTTTGTGCCTCACGTACAGTTGCTTTCAGAACCACAGACTTATTATCTCTGCTGCTGGCATAGAATTTTAAAAGTTTGGTGAGGAATCATTCTTTTACAATGAAAGATTATGTTTCAAGTATTACAAGGATTTTTCAGAAAATTTATCAAAAGAAAGAAAATAAGCTCTCCATTAGAAAATAGTTAAGAGAGTCTAACAGTGAGATAATTTTTTTATTATTTTCATTACTAAAAAAGATATAAGCCAAGTCAAGATCTAACAGAAATTTGCTTCACTTGATAATCTGTGATAGTGTATCTCTTTAATCCTTACCTGTGAATTTGATTTAATAGTCACTATATAGGGTTATAATTATTCTTTTCTCATTGTTACAACTCTGCATTTTTTTAATGATGTCTTGCTCTTAAAAAAATGACTGTCTAGCAACTACGAATGTCAAAAGAGTTTTCCTTCAGTTTTAAGTAGAAACACTATGTTCTCTTTCTGTTTGTTTCAGCATTTTGCAGGGAAATTTAATCATGTTAAAAATAAGAAATTCTTTCAAATTTTCAACCCATAAAAAGGGTTTAGAGAAACTTAAAAATAGAAGTGCTTACTTTGAAAAATTACAAAACTCCTGAAATTATATTATCTGTACACAACAGAGTTGAATGGATCTTCCTGGACAATAGGTTAACCTAAGTGCTCCATTCCCCATCTGTAATGCAATCGGGAACATATAAATGTGTTTTGTTTTCTATCGATTTGTTCCTGTTATCAAGTAAAGATTTATGCCTTGTTTTCCAAACAGCCTTGAGATGCAAACTGCTTCTTTGATTCCAGATATTTCAATAAAACTGTACAGAAATCAAATGCCTTGCTTTCTTCAAGCTCATTGCTGATGTCAGGGCATTTTAATGTCACTTTTAGATCCATTAAAGAAATTAAACAAATTAGCATATGTCCACAAGCCAGAGACTTTAAAAAAAAATCAATCCAAACCTTAAGAAATTGGGCTACAAACCAGAAAAAAAGCACCAAGTCCATTTTTTATTTTAAATTCCATCTGTATCGTGTTCCAACAGTTATTAGTGAATTGTGAAGATGATTGAATTTCTTTCTATTTTGAAAATGGTTTTCATGTTTATTTTCTATGAAGACCTAAAAAAAATTAAATAATACTGTGTAATTCAGCTTTAGCAATGTGTACAGAAAAACATAGCGTTCTTCTAATTGGGATTTCAACCACATTTTCCTTCTTGGTTTAACTATGGCTGGGGGAACACTGCATTCCTTTCCTATACTCAAGTCTCAGAGTGAAAACTTGCCAAGTAGAAAGAGAATCTCAGTGCTCCAGTTGCAGTAGGCAAAGCAGTCAAAGCTTCACTGAATTCCCAAAGGAGAGGAAGTCTACTTAGCCAACGTTCACCCTCAAGTGCAGAAGACAGAAGTTCCCACCTGCTGGAGCAGAGAAGCCTATGCTCAGGGAAACCGTGTGTGTGTGTGTGTGTGTGTGTGTGTGTGTGTGTCTAGAGATAGAGAGAAACAAAACCAATAAGATGTATGTATAGATAGCAAGAGATAAGAAATTAGTTGACGTGATTAGGGAGCTGTCAAGTCCCAAGATCTGCTCGGTGAGTTGGAAGACCTGTGAGTTGAACACCCATGGGTGCCAATATCTTGGGTCCAACACAAAAGCAGAAAATAAGCTGATACCCCAATTTGAAGGCCATCAGGTGGGGAGAATTCTCTCTCACTAGGAGAAAGGATCACCTTTTTGCTCATTCAGGGCATCAACAAAGAGGATGTAGTCCACTCACACTTGGGAGGACAAGGTGCCTTCCCTATTTAGTCTACCAATTCTTACATTAATTGCATACAAATCTACCCTCACAGAAATACCTGAAATTATGTCTGACCAAATATCTGGACACCCCATGGTCTAGTCCAATGGCTGCACATATCACACTGATCATCACAGTATGCAAAACATTAACAAACCTGACATAGAAGGACAAGGGGTCCTTAGTGCATCCTTGTTTTCTTTCCAAGGAGGTCTCTGCTTAGAGCGATTGCTGTATCTGTTCTGCATTAACAAGTAGCACAGTGAAATGCAGGTATGAAGGTTGAGGAGCAGAGAATGACAGCAAAAAGTTCTAGCCAATCAATGTTAGTACTTTAAGTGTCGTTAAACTGCTTACCCTTGGGATGAAGCTTTTCTTTCTGATCTATGTAAATTGAGTAGAGTTTACAGACAGGTTGTTTTTATTCTATGTTTTCCAAGTGATTCTGGTGATAAAAAATGCTACAGTTAAAGGGCAAATAAATATTTAAACTGAAAACAATCAGACAGTAAAGACGTTTGCTTTACTATGTAAGCCATGACTACTGCTCATTTCCAAAGCTATTACCAACTTGCATGGGTGGCAAAGACTCCTCTAACATAGTCAGACATGTTCACACTCAAATCCACTGCTATTGAAAGAGAAAACACAGTATCCCTTTTGTTAACATCTCATATAAACAAAAAGATCCCAAAATAAATACCAAGACATTCTTCCCCACTTCCACAGTATCTGGTTTGACACTGGTCATGCGGTATCAAATTCTAAAATCTTGAGCACCCCAGCAATGGCATAGCAGGGGTAGGAGAGTCTAGACCAGGACCTGGCAAACTACTGCCTGTAGGTTGGCCACCTGTTTTGCAAATCAAATTTCACTTGAACACAGCCACGCTGATTCTTTTTTTGTATTGTCTGTGCTGCTTTTCACATTAAGACAGCAGAGTTGAGTAGTTGCTGTGAAGCATGTATGGTCCACAAACTCAAAAATATGTACTCTAACTCTTAACAGAAAATATTTGGGAGATGGATTATTGACCAAGTATTTTTTCTTTTTTCTTCAGTGGTGCATTATGGTTATACACGATAGAGGGATTTGTTGTGACATCTTTGCACATGTATGTAACATAATTGTTCAATTTCTTGCTGTAGTTCCTCCCTTTGCCCTGCTCTTCTCCCTCCCCGGGCCCCTTCCTCAACTCCACTGGTCTCTCTGACCTGGTAATTTTTGATTGTTTACTATATACTTGGTGCTAGGGATACAGATATGGGAAAACAAGAAGATAAAGATCCTTGACCTTTTAGAGTTTATGCTTAACGGTGAGCTCATGTCCTGTTATTCCAAAACTTAAGTGTCTCCCTCACCTCATTTTTTCTTTTTGTGTTTTAGTTTTAATGAGGTATAATTGAAAAATAGGAGTCATATATATTTGAGGTAAACAACTTGATGTATTGGTACACATTTACATTTTAGAATGTTCAGCACAAACTAACATATCCAACACCCCAGATGGTTACCTTCTTTATGGTGAGAACATTCTCCGCAAATTTCAAGTATACAATACAATATCATTGACTACAGTCATGGAGAGGCACATCAGCTCTAAATAACTGACTGATCCTACACAGCTGAAACACTGCAGCCTTTGCCTAACAGCACCCCATGTTCCCACCCCAATCCTTGGCAACCCCCATTCTATACTTTGCTGCTATCTTCTCTTTTAATAACACTTGTTATATTAAAATTGCTCTTGGTAACAGAAAACTTCTCATCATGTGCTTTATTACTTTTGTGAATTAATGTATAGGGAAAGTCTAAAAGGTTAAGGATCTTTTTCCTTTGGTTTCCCCACTTGTATTATTACTACGATAGTATACAGCAGACATTCAAAAATTATTTGGTCAATAATCTGCTTCACAGAATTTTGTAAGACTTCAAAACATATGGTATTTTCTGAGCAGTTTTACTCTTTCTTAGAAAGGGGGAAGGGTGATAGACCAGGATAATGAAGTCTCCCTTATAACAAAAAAGACTAGTGTGCCACCTAGAGGATAGACTGGGCTTCACAGCATTGTTTTGTGGCCCATTACTAATTGAAGTGAAATTGTGTTGGAAAGCTAGAAGTGAAGACTACTGATCCCATAGGTCACATAAGGATTACACATGAGGATTACATAAGAGGATGCACAAAAAATGTTTAGCACAGTCAATGGCACAGGCACACAAGCCACAAATATTTGCTTACAATGTCAAATAATGCAATATACTCAATAGGTTTTAACCTAACCAAAGTTCAAGTCTTACTTTCTGACTTTCAAGATCCAAACCTTCATTATTCAGCACCTTCATCCTTTTGCCACACAATTCTGTGTCACTCTCTACCAGAAAAGTGTAAGCTTCTTGGGGGTACCAGTTCTTTATGTACTAAATTCATCTGATTTTTAAAATAGCATTTGTGATGTAGCAAGCATTCAACAATCTTTTTTGAACTGAAATGAAAAAACAGTGGGGAACTTGAAAAACAGCTTAACAAATGCTTCAGTAGACATTTTCAAGTACTCTCAAATCCTATTTTTGGGAGAAAAAATAGATTTTTTGAAAAAAAGAATAACGTTGTAAAAATAATTTGTGCTATGTGGCTGCCCATTTGAAATAGCATTTTGTCACATGGAACTCATCAGGGCCTTACAGAACTTAACCATTGCAATTATCTATTTGTCCCATGATGTTCAAGCAATCAGTGATACAGTTGTCTCCTCACAACTTTGAGAAGCACAACTTTGTCATACCAAGATGACATTCAGTTAAAAAAGTTATTTACCAAGGAAAATGAGATACCCCAGAGAGTTGTGGAGGCTACACTTCTTTCTTTAAGGTTAATGTGACCTATTAATACATTCAGAATTTCTGGTGCATTTAAAATTGGTTTATTAAATTCTTCTGCAAAGATAAAAAAAAATCTTCAAAAGTGTCATAATCCATTTTAAAGGAAATTCTGAAAGTTAAAGCAAGGGAGCCCCCTTGTGGACTGTTTCTAGTGCCATGCACAATAAATTACCAGTTAAATCAATGATTTCACCAGTATTTAGGAGGAAAATTCAATAGTGACTAAAATGCAATCATTTATTTTCAGGTGAATCTGATAAAATACATCATAAATGGATGACAGACAATTTTATTTCTGCACGTGTGTAAATAGTGTAATACAAAGTAATTCCTAAAGCCAGCACTGCTTTGATGAATTCTAGACTTGGGAAAAACCAACTGTGGTAGCCTTAAGTATTTTCTCCAACGAAGCAACCCGAAGAATTGATTCTAGAATCAATGGCTACTCATTCAAGAACTCTAAAGCATAATTGGCATTAGAAACTCAATATGGAGAGAAAGGAAGATGGTGGAATAAAGAGGTCACTTCTCTGGCAGCTGCGTGGTGTGAAACCAAGAAAAGCAGACAGGCAGCTTTTCAGCAAGGTGGGTGAATGAACAAAAATTAGAAAGGACTTTACTGGAATTTAATACAGGGCACTGAAAACAGATCTGGGACTCAGGAGGTCAAATATAATAAAGAAAAAAATCTCCACTGCCACAGCCATGGTAGTAACTGGAGGCACAAGCCAGAATAATCCCTCCATGAACTCAGTAAGCAATAAGGGAATTAATGGAACAGGCATTCTTGGGAGGACTGAGGCATGTAGGGGTACAGAGAATTTAGAGATTCTCAGGAGAACTGAGGCATGTCGGGGTACAGAGAATTTAGACATCAAAGACACTGCACAACTAAACTATGAGGTGCTCTGCACAATATCCTTGTATGAGAGAGAAGCCACATCTCTCCAGGAGATGTGCAGAGGGACAGAGGAAGGAACCATTTTGAAGCTGCTGCACAGAGGCTGGAAGCTGGGGAAGCCAATTTCTGGTGGACCTGAGTATGGCCTGAAAAACAAGCTGAGCAAACCCACGCTGCATGTCAGAAAGTGTACCTAAGTGATCAGGATAAAATCAAGCATGGAGAGGTTTACACAGGGGAATGCTGGTCACAGAAATCCACCTGGCTTCTCCCTCCCCTTCCAGTGTGGCTGCTTGCAGGACCAGCAGGGTGACAAGCATCGGATTAGGATTTTTTTTTTTTTAGTACTGGAGATTGAACTCAGGGGCATTTGACCACTGAACCACATCCCCAGCCCTACTTGGTGTTTTATGTAGAGACAGAATCTAATTGAGTTGCTTAGCGCCTTGCCATTGCTGAGGTTGGCTTTGAACTCGCGATTCCCCTGTCTCAGCCTCCCTAAGTGCTGGGATCAGACTAGGAATTTTAAAGGGAAGATTGAGTTTAGAGATCTAATCAGAGACTGGGAATGGTAGGGACCACATGCTATGGAGTGGGATAAGAATCGGCTCCTACACCATATGACTGGAATCTAAAAGAGATCCCTAGGGTGCAGTCTTCCAGCATGGACTGGCAATTGCTGGGCCATGGTGTGCTGATTTAAAATCTCCAAACCAACTGGCATTCAACAAAGAGACTGGGGCATACCTCAGCTTAAACCTTGCCTTCAGGAGTTCCACCTGCAGGATTAACTATATCACCCTAGCAACCCCACACTGAGGGTGAGCAAGCATCACTCCAGACCTAACACTGCAGAGAAGGTAAACTGAAAAAATCTACCTTTTTATCTCCAATGGGAACAATTCTTCAACTTTTCATCAAGTTCTTTTTTTTTCTTAACATTTGTACCATTTTTGAAACCAACTGTTTTTTATGTATTCATTTATTGAGTACTAGGATGTCTAATCAGTATATTTCAATTCAGTTTTGTATTTTATTTTTACTTTTTTCATAATATACTTAATTTTTAAAAATTTTTACCTTATATATAGTTTTTCTCTCACTTATCTGTTTCCTTTGATTCTCTCCCTCTCTTTTATCCTGCTAACAGCCAACCTCTATTATTCCATCCTTCACTCTTCCTTTAACTTTTTACTTCTGTCTTCTCTCTTCCTTCCACAAAATCATCACATCCTACACCACTTATACTCTCTCCTTGTCCACTGTTTAAAGTTGTAAACTTTTTTTAAAAAACTTACTGATTTATTGTAGGCAATAAATGAACATATCATTTCTGTTTATTGTAACAAAAATGGAGATGTTTTAATAGGAGCTATTTGCTTTAAGACTATATATTGTTTGCTTTGGTTGTTGTTATTATCTGTCTTCCCCCTAAACTGTGAAGGACTGAAAACTTTCAGGAACACTATAAATCTATAGGGTAGAATCTTTACTGACTCAGATCCATATTGTTAGATGGGTAGAAACACAAATAACATGAAAAAACAATGGGAAAATCACCCTAAATAAACCAACATGCTCCAATAATGGAATCTATTGACACCACAGTGGAAGTAATGTCAGAGAAGGAGTTTTTGAATGTACATAGTTAAACTGTTCCATGAAGTAAAGAACGATGTAAGGAATGAATTCAGAGAGAAAATACAGGAGGTGAAAAATCACTTTAATAAAGAAATAGAGATTGTGAAAAGAAGTCAAGCAGAAATACTCACAATGAAGGAACAATAAACCAAATTAAAAATTTAATGGAAAGCATGACCAACAGATTAGACCACTTGGAAGACAGAGTTTCAGGCAATGTAGACAAAATATATGATCTTAAAAATAAAGTTGACTCTACATAAAAGACGTTAAGAAGCTGTGAACAGAACATCCAAGAAATAAGGGATAACATGAAAAGTCCAAATTTAAGATTTATCAAGATAGATGAAAGTGTGAAGATACAAACAAAAGGAATGCATAATAGTTTCAATAAAATAATATCATAAAATTTTCCAAACTTAAAGAATGAAATAAAAAAAATCAAATGCAGGAGGCTTACAGGACCCCAAATATACAAAATTACAACAGACACATACCAAGCTACATTATTATGAAAATGCCTGACATACAGAATAAGGAGAGAATGTTAAAGGCTGCCAGATAAAAATGTCAGCTTATATTTAAAGGGAAACCAATTTGGATCTCAGCTGATTTTTCAACCCAAACCCTCAAAACTAGGAAGTCTTGGAATAATATATACCAAGCTCTAAATGAAAATGGATGCCAACTAAGAATACTATACCAAGAAAAATTAAGCTTCAGATTTAAAAATGAAATAAAAACCTTCCATGATAAACAAAATCACCACTAGAAAGTCTGTACTACAAAAGTCTCAGCAAACCATTTCATGAAGAATAAATGAAAAATAAAAATGAAAATTCGCAAAGAGAGGGAAAACACTAAAGAAATAGTCAAAGGAAAAACTAATTGAAATTAAAAACAGAAATAAACCAAAATGACCAGGAATACAAATCGTATCTCAATGATAACTTTGAATGCAAATGGCCTAAAGTTATCAATCAAACAACACAGACTGGAAGATTGAACTTAAAAAACAAGACCCAACAATATGCTGTCTCAAAGTGACTCATCTCATGGGTAGAAACATCCACAGATTGAAGGGGAAAGGGTGGGAAAAAACATATCACTAAAATGGATAAACAAGCAGGGATTTCTAACCTCATATCAGAGAAAGTATACTGCAAGCCAAAGTTAATCAGAAGGGACAAAGGAGGACATTTCATACTGCTTAAGGGAATTATACATGAACAAGACATAACAATCACAAAGATTTATGCCCCAAGCAATGGAGTATATATGTACATTAAAAAAAAAAAAAAAAAAAAAAAAAAAAAAAAAAAAAAAAAAAAACCAGAGATAATGCCCTGCATTCTATCAGATCATAATGGAATGAAATTAGGAATCAACAATAAAATATAGAAGTTACTCTAACACCTGGAGACTAAATAATATGCTATTGAATAACAAATGGATAGCATAAGAAATCAGAGATGATATAAAAAAAATACTTAGAGGTAAATGAGAACAGTGACACAATGTATCAAAATTTCTGTGACACTGTGAATGCAGTCCTAAGAGGAAAATTTATTGCATTGCACTCATTCATTAGAAGAATAGAAAATCACCAAATAAATAATCTAATATTTCATCTCAAAGCCCTAGAAAAAGAAAACCAAATCAACACCAAAACAGAAGATAGGAAATAATTAAAATCAGAGTTTAAATTGATGAAATTGAATCAAAAGAAACAATTCAAAAAATCCGCAAAAGAAAAAGTTGATTCTTTGAAAAAATAAATAAAATTTATAAACCACACTAACAAAGAGAAAGAGAGAGAAAATTCAAATTGCCAAAATTCATGATGAAAAAAGAAATATCACAATGGAGACTACTGAAATACACATGAGAATCAAAACCTATTTTGAAAATTTATACTACAATAAATAGAAAATCTTTAAGACACTGACAAATTTCAAGAATCATATCACCTACCCAAACTGAATCAGGAGGACATACACAATTTAAACAGATCAATTTCAAGCAATGAAATAGAAGATGCCATCAAAAACCTACTAACAAAGAAAAGCTCAGGACCAGACAGATTCTCACCCAAGTTCTACCAGACCTAAAAAGAATTAACACTAATACTCTTCAAATTATTCCATGAAATAGAAAAGTAGGGAACCCTTCCAAACTCATTCTATGAAGCTAGTATTACCTTTATACAAAAACCAAAGACATATCAAAAAAAGAAAACTTCAGACCAATATCCTGCATGAACATAAACACAAAACTTCTCAAAAAAATTCTGGCAAATCACATACAAAAACATATTTAAAAGATAGTGCACCATGATCAAGTGGGATTCATCATAGGGATGCAAAATTGGTTCAACATATGGAAATCAATAAACATAATTAATTACATCAATAGACTTAACAATAAGAATCTTATCTCAATAGATGCAGAAAAAGCATTTGACAAACTATGGCACTCCTTCATGCTCAAAACACTAGAAAAATTAGGTATAGTAGGAACATACCTCAACATTGTAAAAACTATATATGTTAAACCCAAGGCCAACATCACTCTAAATGAAGAAAATTGAAAGTATTCCCTTTAAAAACTAGAACAAGACAGGGATGCACTCTTTCACCACTTTTCATTCAACATCATATTTGAAACTCTAGCCAGAGCAATTAGAGAGATGAAAGAATTTAAAGGGATATGAATAGGAAAAGAAGAACTCAGGGTATCCCTATTTACCAGTGGACATGAATCTGTATTTAGGAGGCCCAACAAAATCCACCAGAAAACTTCTAGAACTAATAAATTCAGCAAAGTAGCAGGATATGAAATTAACACCAATACATTGTGTTCCTATACATCACTGATGAATCTACTGCAAGAGAAATTAGGAAAACTACCCCATTTACATAGTCTCAAAAAAAACTCAAAATATTTGAGAATTAATCTAACAAAAGAGGTGAAAGACCTCTACATGAAAAGTAAAGACAACTAAAGAAAGAAATTGAAGAAGACCTTAGAAGATGGAAAGATTTCCCACGTTCTTGGATAGGCAGAATTAACACTGTCAAATGGTAACACTACCAAAAGCGCTATAAAGATTTAATGCAATGTCTATTAAAATCCCAATGATATTATTCATAGAAATAGAAAAAGCAATCATGAAATTCATTTGGAAAAAGAAGAGACAAAGAATACCCAGCCAAAGCAATCTTTAACAAGAGAAGAGAAGCAGGAGGAATCATAATACCAGAACTTAAATTATAATTACATAACTATAGTTACAAAAATAGCATGGTATTGACATGAAAACAGACATGTAGACCAATGGTACAGAATAGAAGACACAGAGACAAACCCACATAAATATAGTTATCTCATACTAGACAAAGGTGCCAAAACGTTTGGAGAAAAGATAGCCTATTCAACAAATAATACTGGGGAAACTGGAAATACATATATAGTAAAATGAAATTAAACCCCTAACGCTCAACCTGCACAAAACTAAACTCAATGTGGACCAAGGACTTAGGCATTAGACCAGAGATCCTGTGCCTAATAGAAGAAAAAGTAGGCCCAAATATATGTCATGTCAGTTTAGGAACCAACTTCCTTAACAAGACACCTGAAGCACAAAAGTAGAATCAAGAATCACCAAACAGGATAGAATCAAGCTAAAAATCTTCTTCACAGCAAAGGAAACCACCAAGAATATGAAGAGAGTTCCTACAGAATGGAAGAAAATCTTTGCCACCTACACCTCAAATAGAGCATTAATATCCAGGATATATAAAGAACTCTAAAAACTTAACACTAAAAAGACAAAACAAAACAAAAACCCAAATAATCCAATTAATAAATGGGCAAATAACTTAACAGACACTACATAGAAAAAGAAATATGATTCACTAACAAATATATTTTAAAAATTATTCAACACCTCTAGTAGTTAAAGTAATATAATTACACTGGGATTTCATCTCACTTCAGTCAGAATGGCAATTATCAAGAATACAAGTAACAATAAATGTTGGCAAGGATATGGTACACTCATACATTGCTGGTGGCACTGCAAATTGGTGCAGCCACTCTGGAAAGCATTATGGAGATTCCTCAGAAAACTTTGAATAGAACCACCATTTGACCCAGCTATCCCACTCCTTGTCATGTACCCAAAGGACTTAAACTCAGCATACTGGAGTGATGCAGCCACATCAATATTTATTGTAGCACAGTTCACAATAGCTAAACTATAGAACCAACCTAGATGCCTTTCAACAGATGAATGGATAAAGAAAATGTGGTATATAAACACAATGGAATATTACTCAGACTTAGAGAGCAATGAAATTATGGCACTTGCTAGTAAATTGATGGAACTGGAGAATATCATACTAAGTAAAATAAACCACTCCCAAAAAACTAAAGGCTGAATGTTCTCTCTGATATGTGGATGTTAATTTATAATGGGGGAATGAGGTTTGGAAGAATAGAAGTACCTTTGCTTAAACAAAGGGAAATGAAGGGAAGAGAAGGGAAATAGGAATAGGAAAGATAGTAGAATGAATCAGACCTTTACTGTGTGCATATATGATTACATGACCAGTGTAATTCTACATTATGTACGACCAGAAGAATGAGAAGTTATACTCCATGTATGTATAATATGTCAAAACACTTTTCTATTGTTGTGTATAACTAATAAGAAATTAAAAGTGTGTTAATTGCATGTCATGGTGGGAAAAAAAGAAACTCAATGTTTCTCTGAATATGGGAAAATTTTTTAAAAGCAGGTGAATATATTGGTGAATTCAGTTTACAAATAAGTACTTGTCATTTAAAAAAATAACTAGTTTTCTTTCTAGAAATTCATTTTAAAAGATTCATAAAATCTATTATTTTAGTGAGACTTTTCTAGTCTGGAAAAGACTAGAAAATTATTATTATTATTTTTCAGAATAAAATAAAAGTATAACTACACTGATGAGAAGTTAATACAGAAAGAAACTTCTTTTCAGCTGAGCTCCTCTCTCTATTCAGCTGCAGTCTTAAAAGCATTTTTTTAAAAAAATATAATTTTATCTGTTCTTTTTTCCCCATACACTACATTAAAACTGGAGAATAAAAATCAGAAAAAGTAAATAGTTATAAAAATAACAACTGGAGTTATTCATTATTTTTTCACATTTTTAATGTCAGTGCACAATCTTTATGCACACTTAAGAGTTGTGCCTGTTCTAGTAGGAAATTTATATACATATTAAATTCTTATCATGTTGGAAAATTCCCTGATGTTAGTGAGTAGAGATAAACCAAATTTGATTTATTCTATCTGAATAAAACTCCTGAATTCTATTACAAATCTCCTCTGTTGCTTTCTTTACTCAATAATATGTACTACTTCCCTGTGCTTTTTTTAAGGTCTAAAAGCATTCTGTTCAAAACTACACAAATGCACTAAAACATTGTCATAATTCTCTCTGGTGTAGATTGTTACCCTTATTAAGGAAAATATTTCCATTAAGAGAAGGAGATAATATAATAGCTTTAGAGTGACAGCCAAAGTACTTTGAAATGAAATTAATTTAAATTCAGGGGATTGAGAGCAATCTGAGGAACTGGAAGACATGAGCATAATGCTGAGAGTTTGGAAATATGAGCGATCTGCAGCAGTTAGAAAGAAATGGTCCTCGGTGTGACGTTTATTGCTGCGGGGGGTGAATGGCCCAATATTTGTTTGCACAGTGATGTCAAATTTATTTTGGTTTCCTTTTACTGCGTCTTGGGCTACCATCCCCCAAACCAGCAAAGTCTCTACAAAAGTCACCAAATCAAAAATGAGTTTTGCATTAAAGAGAATATGACTAATGCAGTTCGAGGAAAAAAATGTGGTTCAGCAATGGACAATGAAATGTAACAGGCCAGCATCCAACAGTAGGAGAAAAATCATGTCAAAAATTCAAAGCAAAAACTCTGAAGAAGTCAAAGACATCACAAAGACTACACTGATTTCCTGTAAGACATAGATCATTATAATCAGAATAATCTGAGGTAAGTAGCAGGATTCCACAATTATTATAAATTCCTGTAACATGTCCTTGTAATTATTCTTCCTATACCTCTAGTCACCTATAAAACAGACAATGTTCTAACTCACTGCTTCAAATGCACCTACACCTCCAGCTCCTTTGCATAAAATCTCACATCTTTCTCTTTGTACTTTCATCAATTTGACATCTCATCCTGTGCAAATTCATTCACACCTCAGAGCAATGGCCTGTGATATTAGTAAAATCTTAAGAACTTTTATTACCTGACTTATGTAAGCCTTTTCAGTACATGTTATCTTTTTTTCCTAATGACAGAGAACTTACTAAGCATAAGGTATGAATTCTATCACTGGGCCACTTTTCAGTAATATATGCACTTATTCCTTACGACTCTGGCCTGTTACAGGACAAATACACTTCTTGTGCATCCTCTCTTGTTGAACATTATCAGAAGATAAAATTCTTCTGCAGGATGCTCCCTTGGCATCTTTCTGTGGTGTTGCTCTACCTGCTCCGTCTACCTGGGAACTCCATGCCAGGGTCTTCCCCTTGCCTTGTATTACCCATGAGATTGTCCTTCTCCAAGCCCCATTTCATGAAGCCAAGTAATCACTAATTAGGTATTGACGTTGTAGACTACCTTCAGACAATGTTCAAGACTTCCGTCCTGCCTTACAACCACGAGCTTGCATCCTGAAGCATATCCGTCATCCCCTTGACCTTACCACCTTACTTTTCTATGTGTATCTAATATGAGTTATATTAAGCCTTTCCACTTCACTCTCTAAAAACTCCTGTGGAATAACAAATAAATCCCTTTAATCCTCCAACTTCTAATAGCTATCCCTTGACTTCTTACCTTAACTGAAAGCTGGCTCCCAAGAGAATTCTGTTTCCCTGCAGCCCTCTCAGGTGGTGTTTGTATCTGTTCACACCCCAAATTAAGTTGTGGAATCCCCTTATTGCAAGATTTTAAGGACACAGTAATCATTGCAATGGAGGGTACAGAATAACCATCACCACCAGGTGTCTTGATTATGACTAATTGCCAATAATTAACATACTCTTCACTTAAAAAACATTTTAGTATCCACAGTGGAATAAATGCAGAAATTCACAATAAAGATGCATTGAATTTAATAT
This sequence comes from Geosciurus inauris, assembly GCA_004024805.1. Taxonomy (NCBI): domain Eukaryota; kingdom Metazoa; phylum Chordata; class Mammalia; order Rodentia; family Sciuridae; genus Geosciurus; species Geosciurus inauris. Next base: position 76,246 of record PVHX01001163.1, on the reverse strand, counting down.
ACCAAAAGTGGCTATGACTCTCTAAATATTTGCTTAGAGTGTATCATAAATTTGTCTCTGTGACTTTTTATCAACCAGAATAAATGAGTAATCAAAATATGCTACATGATTCACAAGGTTCATAAGATTAAAGTAACTCATTTTCTCAGGGGAAGGTCAAACTTAATGACAATGAAATGGAAAAATGTTTCCCCAGTGGTTCCAATTAAGAAGGTGCTATGGAATATCATAAACAACCTCAACAGCAATTCTGGACAAGTACAGCATAGAAACTCATAAAGATCCTTTCTTCAAATATCTCTTCAAATACAGGCCAATGGCCTTGTAACATGGTACAGATGAATAAAGTTATCCAAAAGACTAACATAATCTTTCTAAATGCCTTTATTAATTAATTAACTTTTTAGTAATTAAATACCATTTTACTTCTCAAATCAGAGCAAGATGCAGGTTAATTTTTTGCAACTTATCATAGTCTAAAGATTTTTCTTTCTATATGCACTTCTTAAATACCTATAATCTAGATGTTTTTGTATTACAAGAAATACAAGAAAGATTGTTTCCAATTTTTAGAAGAGGAATAACTTTGTAAATTATATAATGATTGTATATCATTAAATAGTGGTTAAAAGTTAGAGGGTTGATGTTGAAGTCCTTTAATTAAGAGTGTACTACATCATAATGAAGACCACTGTTCTGAGGTATAATTGCCAACATTTCAACCCAAACTGATGTTCAGTAGCTGAGTAACCTTGGGCAAGTTTGCTTTTCTTCTGTCCCTATTTCCCCATGGCAAAATTGGGATAATATTAGTATAAAACTCATGTGGTAGGAATAAGAATTAAATGACTTGTTATATGTAAGTCACTTAGAGCTGAGACTAGAAAAAGAAAAATTCAAAAAATATTCATTGTGATGATGATGATGATTATAAGGATGATGATTTTCATGGGCAAGTAATTCAGCTTCCTATAATTTTCTGTTTTATCCTTTGTATGATAGAGTTGATACCACTCACCTATAGAGCTTTTTGTATGAATTAAAATGTAAAAGATAGCATATTAAAAATGTGTAGTTCACTCTCTGGTACATAGGAGAATAATAAATGGTGGCTTTTATTACTGTTATTATTACCCACTTTTCAATAAACTGCAGTATATGCCTACTATTAACAGAACACTTTGCTAGTTTGAGAGTAAAGTGGGACATGAATCTCAGAGGATTTCATTGCACTGATCTGTGGAGGGGGACAGATAGCAGCACTAACAGAATCTAGTGGCATGTCAGCTCTAACTGAGCAGCTGGTCCTTCTTCCTATCTGGTCCTTGGGTATTTGCAGCTCATAATAAGGGAACTTGGAGTAGTCCTAGGGCTTGGAGGAAACATTCACTCCAGGAGTGCTGCAGTCTGTCTGTGATCAGTGTGCTCAGTGTATTTTGGTCAATACACTACCTGTTCTGGTAGGATCGGTGATCAGTTGGGCAGGAGAGATCACTCAGCTAGATTGTAAATTTCATCTGAGATTCATTTGTGAAACATAAAAGTTTAAAACCACCTAAGCACTGTGTCTGCATGTCCATGCATGCATGTGTATTGTATGTGAGTCTGTGCATTTTGGAGAATTAGGTGCAATTTGGAAGAGGATTAGAAGACAAGAGCGCTAGTCTTTGGTATTAGCATAAAAAGTCAGGTTCAGCAACATTAAGCAAGTTTCCTCCCTGTGACCTCACATTTTGATGGATCTGGTATTTTATATATGCCATGCTCAAGAAATTGGGATTGTATATTTAGCCTACTGTTCTTAAGAATGACCAGATGTGTAATTATCAGGGGATCCTAATTTTAAAAATGACTATGATCAAACACTAATTTTATTTTTTTTTGTTTTTTCTTTTTTTTTTAATTTTTTTATTTTTTTATTTAGGCTTACATGTTAACAGTGTAAATGATTCATTGTACATAGATAGAGGATAACATATCAATTCTCTAGTTGTAAGTTGTGTAGAATCACAACATATATGCAGTCATACATAAAGTTAGGGCTATGATGTCCATCATATTCCATCACCCTTGCAAATATCCATGTTTAATAGGTTTAGGGAGGTGCCTGGGTATGAATATTTTTTTAAAAAAGTTTTATAGATCATATACATAGCTTTTGTTGAAAAAAATCACTGTTTCAGGCAATGAGAAGCTGCTAAGACAATAATTATTTGAGTCACATGATGTGATTTGCCTTTTAGAAAAATCCATCTACAGTTTGGATTAAAAGAGGCACAATAGAATACAATAGACTATAATTTATAAGAAACATCAAATTGTTAGAAAACAATCTAAAACCAATAACCAGAAAACAGTTCATTGAGAAGAAATATACCTCTGACTCCATCTAGGCATTATTGATTATTGACTGGATAAATTGAATTGCTCACACATCAAAGGAGAGAATTCATTTGTGTTTTGAATTATATGGCTTTGCTTCTAAGTTTTCACACACTGAAACACAGTGAATTGTAGTTCCTGTATTTTGACACTTTTTTTGGTTGAACATTAGATGCTATACATAGGTGAACTATAATATAATTAGCTTTCCATACAATATATAAAATCATATTTTCAGCCCTTTGAAGCTGTCCATTTGTTTATTAGTTAACCATAGGAAACAAATTAATGTTCACAGGTAGCAAGAAGGATACCTGATTAATGTTGTCTGAAGTATGTCATGTTGAAAGAATAAGGAAATTAATGGAAAATTCCAGCACTAGATTGATTTTGAGAGAGGAATCATCACTTAAAGTCATAGCTGATCTTACACATAAGATAAAGCACATATTCATTAATGTTTGGGTAAAGTTGTCTATTTATAATATTTATTCTTTCCTCACCTACAATTGAGAACCAAAATATTTATAATTTAGTCATTTGGATAAAGTAAATGTTCCAGTTTTAATTGAACAAAAAGTGAAGAAGGAGTCTATGGATCAGGCACTAAGATCTAATATTATTTGATTATCTATAAAATTGCATCGAATGAACCATATGATGAGGTTCATTCTTAATCTGAATATCAGATCCAAACCTCACATGAGGAAAAGCAGAGTGACACAGTTAATGACCATCTCTAAGGTCAAAGGCATCCTATCAGAGTCACAATTTTTAACACATATTTTGTGTTCATGTTTTTTAAGTTGGTTTATCTAATTCAAATGTAAAGGGATTTCAGCCAGAAAAATGATCTAAATAATCTTTATATTATGTCAAATTTCTATATTATTTTCACTGAAAGATCTTAAAGCCATCTCCTTAAAAAATGTGAAAGCATATGATTAGGGGAAATATCTGTATCTATGATATCTATCTATCTGTGTGTCTGTCTAGAGAATGTATATTTAATTTCTCAATTAAAAATATAAAGGGCATATTAATATCTTAGTTTATGCCTTCTACACTAGTTCACCACAGCATCAGAATTATCAAGAAAAATATAACTAATATAGCCAAAAAGACACATACATGTTAAAGAAATTATCCAGAAGTAGAAATTTGAACGTGCCAGATCTGAACTTGGAAAATAAATAAGCAAATTTATTTTAATCATTCTTTGAATAACATGGCTTTTAAAACTTTTTAAAGTTGATTGAATTCATTGGAGTTATTTTTTTAAAAATTAACCTCTATTCTACTTTTGTTATAGTTAAATGCATAAATCATACTAAAAATATTTTATTAAACAAAGCACCCTTGATAATTTATACTGAATGACAAAAGTGTAAGTTTTTATGTCCGTATAAGGCAAACACATACACACAATATACACAGTCTATTCAGTGAATGCAGTTTGTAGATTTACGGTCAGTTTAAGCTTGCTGGCATTTCAATAGACACATAGCCATCTCCTGTTCTAGAAAACTAATAATGCATGTGTGTGTGTGTGTGTGTGTGCACTCATGTGTGCGCGCATGTGTGTGTAATATATACCCTTGCTTATTGCATGCCTCAAATTCTAACAGTATTTTTAATTGAAGAAGGAATCATAAAAGATTTTAGCTTCAGCATTTTTATTTACTTTGGAAATAACATCTGTAAAATATTGCTCTTGAAAGCCACGTGTTCCTTACCTTACTTTGAAGAAAGCACGTCCTGGTAGTTGCCTTTCCCAGGGTAGTCACTTGCACCACACTTGCCATTTCAGGTTTATGCTCCATCACTCTTACAGTGTCATTCTCAACAAAAGGTCAATCCATTTCTCAATAGCATCTCAGCCTTCACAGTCTTTCTTCTCGTATTTGAATAGAGGCATTGAGGACTGACAATGGCAAAACTGAGACATCTATCTTCAATGCCTTCTCTCCTTTGACTCTAGTAAATTCTCTCTGCTGCCCCTTTTCTGTCTTCTTTATTCAATCAAGGACCCAGGAGTACATCCTGCCCTGTCATTCAAAAGCCCTCATTATGTGCACAGAGGAGCCTGCCTCCCACAAACCTGGAAATATCAGACCTCTTTCCTTTCATGTGCATATATATACATGTATACAAATACATATCACCCTTCTGATTCTCATACACATGTGTATAGTATCATATTATATATGTATACACACACACACACAAAATCTTTCATCTCATTTTACCATACAGCTACATTCAACTACCTAAAATAATGTACAAAGTTTTAAAATTATATATTTTCTAAAATAGAAGTTCCCAAAGTGATAAACTATAAAATATTAATACCAGTAAATTCTCTGGTACAGAGGGATGGAAGTAGAGGTTGAAGGCAGGGGAACTTTCTGAAAATGCTTAGGTAGTATACATTTACAATGTATAATGGAATATCAAAAATCCTGTGTCTTTCAGTACAGAAATATGTTTAAACTTGTAAATCCAATGTATCTTAAAAGAACATATCTATCAGTTTTATTTTGTAATCTAACACCTATTAACATCCTCAGAAAAAGTTACACGGGTACTCTGGCTCCAATTAACATAAAATTGTTGCCTAGGAAGTTATGTGTTAGGCCACTTACTAATCGCACCCTAAGGCCTACACTAGAGTCACAGAAGACCTGGTGGATTTCTGGAGGAAATCAATGGCTTCACCTATAAATCTCATAGAGGCTATATTTACTGGAATGATTTTAAGGGTGTATTCTCAGCAACCCTTAATAGGCCCAGCATTGCAGGCTGAGTGTGGCTCCTCAAAACACCGAAGGCCCCACGGCAGACACCCTATGTTAATGTTATTCCATCTGTCAAGGGAGAGGCATAGTCATACATCCTAAGTTAGTCAGGTTTTTGCTCCTGTGACAAAATACCTGAGTTAAATCACTTAAGGGAGGAAGCTTTATTTTGTCTCACAATTCCAGATAATTTTGTCCATAGTGACTTGGCCCCATTGCTATGGGCTTGTGGTGAGACAGAACAGCATGGTGGGGAGTTCGTGGTGAACTAGAGCTTCTCACCTCATGCTGGATGGAAAGCAAAAAGAGAGGAAGGGACTAGAGTCAAGATATATTCTTCAAGAGCATGCTCACAATGACCTATTTCCTCTAACTAGACCATATCTCTTATGATTTCTACCACTTCCCAATAGTGCATTCAATTATGAATCAATCAATGGATTCATTCATTGATGAGGTCAGAGTACTCATAATTCAATCACTTCCTATGAGCACCACCTCTAAACATTGCTACTTTGGGGACCAAGACTTCAACACACAAGTCTTTGGGGGCATTCTAGAACTAAACTATAGCACACTTCCAACAAGCATGTCAAACTTCCTTACTTTCAATCCTTTCATCTGCTTATTCAAAGCCTATCAACTGAACCCACAGGCTTAGAAAGCAGGTACAATTTCTAACCTTTTTCCCAGTTTCCTGTGCATCTAGGACTACAAATTTTATATCTAGACACTAGGACAAATTATACCACAATCAACAAAAACACAATACAGCCATCAAAAAGGACCAACTATGGACTCTGCTGAAGGACCATGCCTTATTTCAAGGCCTCAAAGAGGTAATCACAGCCATTCTGGGCCTGGTCTACCACTCTGTTCACATGAGAATGTTTTCTGCAGGAAAAATGTTGTTGTTTGTAATACTGTGTTTGATTTTTGTTGTTTTTGTTTTGGTTCGGGTTTCTTTTATGCAAAACTTTATCACATTTTGACATAACATTTGCTTATCTTTCATCTCAACAAGCAGTGATAGACTTAATATTCAACTTAGTATAGAAGTGGCATGTTTTAGGAATATGACTTGTTGTGGAGTTCCAAATGAGCTACTTAAATTATATTTATGCAAAATTGAAATATATGGACTACTCAGTAAAGGTTAAGGTCTATTTTAAAGCAGATAGATCAGAATTAAGCAAACTGAAATATAAAATTAACTTAAACACAATTTTCAGCAGCTATCAGAAATGTATTGAAGAATTACCTTTTTCTTTCTGAATTAATAATACTGAAAAAAAAAGTGCTTTCATGATACCCTAGAAGAGCATTAATGAAAATTATATTTAGAAAATATTTCTTCACATATAAAGTATATTTAGTATGTTCTGATTTTTTTAAATTCATTTTAGTTGTAGATGGACACAATACCTTTATTTTATTTGTTTATTTTTATGTGGTGCTGGGGATCAAACTCAGTGCCTCATGCATGCTAGGCAAGTGCTCTGCCACTGAGCCACAACCTCAGCCCTTGTATGTTCTAATTCTTTTGTAGTTGGTAATCTATTTGAGTGTGTATAAATGCATGTATGGAGGAAGTAAAACACCAGAATCTAGCTTTTAAATATTTTTTTAATTTCTTGGAATGCAATGTACTTGTTCTTATAGAAATGTTTGTAATAGTAGTTAGTTATGATTCTAGACAGTGGAAAAAGCTATTAACTCATACATTTACTCAGGATTCCAGAACAGGTATAATATTAAGGGAATATCTCATATTTATGTACACGCACACAACCAACTGTAGAAGACACATCCTCATTCTCTTTAACATGGAATGAATGCTCTCTGAGGGCTTTTGCTGGTGGTGGGGATAAAAAGTACAGTCCTGTGTTGCATTCAGAACTGGTTCCCAGGACAGAGGGAGGGGCAGGCTTGTACTGACCTGCCACTTGGGAATTCTGCCAACACAGCAGAAAAGCGGTGCTACTCAGAGAGCAGAGAGATTCAGTGCCTGGTCACAAATGCTTCCAGTGAGCTTAAAGAAGAATGAGAAAATGCCCATGGGATGGATGAGAAGAGATTTTCAATTCCCAGGATTCAGAAGGGAAGATGTTCACAAATGGGTAGTGAGACCTGGCTCCCAAAATATCACAATAAATTCAAATTATCTACTTGATCTCACAAGAAAACAGCATCTCATGTGTTCATGGTTAAAGATTTTGAAGAAATATGAATCTCTTAATGACATCATCATCTCACTGGTATCAAAAATGCTTTCTTCTTTTATTCTGTCAGAAAATAATTACAAATGAAATTGGAAATGAAACTACACATTTTTTCTAGATTTATCATCCTCTTTGCAAAAATATTTTTGACTATATTGTTTACTCATGAGCTTCTGCTTTCTTTTTAATATGATTCACTCTCATTGCCTTGATAATATGTGAAATTTACTGATTTTTTGGATTCTTTATCAGACTCTTTGTTGTAATACCATGAAATTTTTTTGATTATTTAATATCACTACTTGCTGAGCCATTACATGTGAGTTGAAGTTTCTCATAAATGATATTTAAGACACTGAAAGTAGAAGAAAATACTAGAATCTAGGGCAGAAACAACACTATTCCGAATCTTCATGCTAATTCTGGATATCTGTTAGAAAAAAAGGGAGTGGCAAGTTTGTTAATAGAGAAGAATTATATTACAAATAGTGCTTAAATAATAAAAGTCATTATTCAAGACTATTTTCAGACCTGTACTTAAAATGATTTATTCAGGATACAAAAGTACTTTCATTTGTGTCTATTCATTTTGGGTTTTACTTTAGAGAGACAGTTACAAATCTACTTCTGCATTTAGTTAGCTACTTGAACCCAGCTCTTCATTTATGAACTTGAACTTCAACTCTGCATTGTCATAAGAATAGTGCATTATTGCAGTGTTAGGAGTGTAAGTCTATTTTAATGGAAACTATTTTATATTTATGATTTCAAATGAAAATCAATTATAAGTCCACTATAAAATTGATTAATGTGGTCTCCTGGCAGTTAAAGAGGTTTTTAAAGGCTCAGGCTACAGATGGCAGACTGCAGTGTTTTGATCCGTAATTTTTTGAATTTTTGAAACAGTCAAAATTGTAGGCATTGAAATTCTGCAGCCAAGTTTTGGGCATCCCACAAGGTAAAGGATTCAGTGATCAGAATGCAATTACATTCTGTTCACTAATAACTTTTCTTATAATATGTCAGTCAGTTGTCTCTTGAAAAATATGTCATTTTTATTACTTTTACTGCATTATAGATTTTCATGATCATAATTTAGTTAATACACCTTGTTTTTCAAAAAAAAAGAACAAATTTGATTTGTCTTTGTTCATGATTAATAGAAACTTAAACTTGCTAATGAATCAAAACGGATCTTTTTGTTAAAATTAATATAATCATAATTGCTATAAAAAGAAATGGTATAATAATGATTATTCCCTTTTAGTTTAATCAGAATGTATCTTTTTGAAAATAAAAAGTTATAAAGCCATATGAATATATTTTTCCTCTGAACTTTTCCTTTATAGTTATATACCTAACTCACCTCTTAATAGATCAAGTATTAATTTTAGCTCCTAGAGATAAAGAAAGTGATGTGGAGGATACACATAATTTCCAGGAATTAAAATATTGTGAGAATTAAAATTTTTAAAAATACGTAAAGAATCATTTACACTACCTGGTATATAGTAGGAGTTACACTACCTGGTATAATAAATATCACCATGAATACTACTGAAAATGTAGTGTCAGCTGGGCATGGTTGCACAGGCCTGTAATTCCAGTGAATTGGCAGGCTGGGAGGTAAGCGGCAGGAGGATTGCAAGTTCAAGTTCAGCCTCAGCAATTTAGCAATACCCTATCTCAAAATAAAAAATAAAAAAGACTGAGGATGTAGCTCAGTGTTAAAGTGCCCCTGGGTTCAATCCCCAGTGCAAAAAAGAAAAAATACATATACCAGTGAAGTGTTTGACATGGAGTGTGAGGCTCTAAAATTACTACTATCACTGTCCTGAGGCAGGGATTTCCTTATTATTTTCAGATCTTTATTTACTAATGAATTGATCATCCTAAATGAGTATAAACATACGCCTTTTTAGCAGTATTCTGCTCTGATAAGAACTATGTCAAACAAAACAAAGAAAGAAAGGAGAAAATTAAGGGGGTTTTTTGTAGATTTTTAAGGTGAAATGAATTTGGATATATTTGTGGAAGGTTCTGAGCACTGTTGGTAGGACTACTAATGATGGTTACTTTAAAGTGCATACTTATTCAAGGAAAGGACCTGGAGGAAGAGGTTAGATACCAACAGGTACATATCAGGTTTAATCTTACTAACACAAAATATTAGATTCTGACCCCTCTTAAATCTGGAGTTAGAATATGATATACTTAATTATAGCTAACTTGACCTGAAAATTACTACATAAATCAATGGATGAAAATATTTTTGACAGAAATTGGTAAACATGATCATAATGGAGAATGAAGGAGGAAGGAGAATGACTTTACTTGGATGGAGTAGAAGTTTTAACCTTCAGGCATCCAAAAACAGAATTCTCTCTCTCTCCCAAATGCACTAAAACCATAGTCCAGTTTTCTGCCTGAGATTTCAGGATGTTAAAGTTTCTCTGATGTAAAGAAACAAAATCAGGTACCACAACTCAGTTCACTGCAGTATCTTTTAACTTCCATGAATCTGACACTTTTCATGTTCATTGACTCCTAAGTTGACTTTGGCCAGGGTCAATAGAAATTGATTATGAACCAAATTGTGTAACATGGTTGCCTAATTATGGAGGTTTTAAAAGATCTGTATCTTATCTGTCATATCAAAGAGATAACTATCCTCTTGTAAATTCAGTGAAGGATATCAAATACAACTGCTCCCTATTGCAAGATTTTTGTTTTTTGGTTTGGTTTTGGGTTTTTTTGGTGTTTTTTTTTTTTTTTTTTTTTGGAGGGGAGGGTTTTTTTGTTTGTTTTTGGTGCTGAGGACTGAAGCCAGGAGCTCACCACGCAACTCCTCCTCCAACCCTCTTTATTGCTTCTTGAAATCATCCATGCCTGATTTGTTACCTGACTCCCTGACAAAGATAATATGATATTTAGAACAAAATATGAATGTCAAATCCTTTACATGAGTTACAAGTCTATACATAGAAAATGTAAAGCTGACATAATAAAATGACCCACAAAATATATTCTGTAACTAAACCAAGAGGTTGTGGTTTGGGGACTTCTTGGTAATTAGGTCTTTTCCCAGATCCTCAGTTCTAAGTCAAAGTCAGTATTGGACACACTAAGGTGGTAGATGAGGATCATTTGCCCCATGAGGATTACTACACTGTTCTCAAGTGTGTTCTGTATTCGTAGTATATATGTATGAATTACATCAAGATGGGTGATATGTATCTGCCTAAAACGTGGTGGCCCCCAGAGGATGCAATGAACTTCTCCTGTGAGTTGTATTTAAGTTGGGACAGGAGAGGAGGACTATGAACTTTCAAAAGATCTCATGTTACCTATTTTCACTCAGACTTATCATTTGCAATTGTATGTTCCTTTCTGAATGCTTAATAGAGTATCTGGTAACTTCAATTTCTATCTTTTATTAAAAACAGTGTGGAGTTTCATGTTTTATAGCTTTACTCTTTATTTGTTCCTGTCTGAACCTCTTAATTTATATCAGTGTGATATTTTGATACTATGTCTATTATTCCATTCAAAAACTCCCATAAATGAAAAAGTATTTTTATTCCAATTTAGGTTGGGGAAAATATGTCATAGGTGAAGATATTATCTGAAGTCTCGGTGCAAGTAAAAGGAATATCTGAGATATAAGAGAAATTGTAGCTTCAACCCCAGCACAGTATCTACTATAGCACATTATTTCTATTGAATTACAGAAGATAATCTCAGAACTTAATCTATGCCATTGTTGTAAAGATCAAAAGCAATTGCATGTGTGAAAGTGGATTTTGCACATGAAATCATTCAAGACTCCCTGGTTTGTAGAAACTCACCCTGCCCTTGTCCCTAACCCCTGATAGGTAGCTTCATGATGAAATGAGAAAACAGAAGCAATTTTCCATTTATTAGTTTCCAAAATTTATCTTAAAAATATCTAGGTGAAAATATGATAATGATCTTAAACAACTTAATCTTAATCTACATAAATGGGGAATTGACAAGAGCTGTACTGAATATATATATATATATATATATATGTATATATTTATATGTGCATGTATATATAGAGAAGAAAACAAGATGATAATTATGTCATAAATATCAATATTAATTTAAGACCCATACTTTCAGAGGTAAAACTTAACAAAGCAAGAATCAATTTTTACCAAAATTAATTCACCAAAGAAAATCCTTTCTAGAAAATCAACCCAAATTAATCTATAAATACTGACTCAAATGCAATATACTTGAATTCAGAATTTTATAGATTAAGGTTTTAGGAAAAATTACTCTCTTCCTTTGAGAAATTTCCTGGAGAAATATTTTCAAAGAAAATATTTTTAAGTTTATCATTTTCTATTGATTATCTTTTAAAGTATCTTTTCACAACCTCATTGAAGATAACAGATATCAAATGTGCTTATGGTGGTATTAATTTTGCTTCATTGTGATTCAAATTTTCACTTCATCAGCACCTAGTTAGCAAGCAACCTGGGGACAGCAATAATCTGTTGCTATATCTACCTAATCTGTTCATAATATTTGGCACTTAGAGTTCTTTCTGTAAAACATCACAAAATGTTTACACAAATCTAGGTCTAAGACAAAAATGAATTTCCTATATACTTAAATTAAACCAACTGTTTAAGAAGAACCATTATTCATACAGGTGTCATTAAGTCTTTTCTGGAAATAACTGTTTCCAACTTCTCATATATATGTTAATATAAGGAGAAATGATAGCATATTCTCTAAAAAGCAGGTAATCTTCATACACCTCATTTTGAAGTACAAGACTTCTTGAGAAGTGTTTTCAAACCATCTTTGTGCCTTCTCTCTGCATTATACCCACATCTCCGTAACTGAAGGCGTGGATACATCATTAGTGGATATCATCATGGAAGCCATCCCTACCTCTTCACTTCAAGATTTGAAAATTAGAGCCTGGCACGGTGGCACAAGCCTGTAATCACAGCATGTAGGGAGGCTGAGACAGGAGAATCACAAGTTTAAAGCCAGCCTCAGCAACAGCGAGGCGCTAAGCAACTCAGTGAGACCCTGTCTCTACATAAAACACAAAACAGGGCTGGGGATGTGGCTCAGTGGTCAAGTGCCACTGAGTTCAATCTCCAGTACAAAAAAAAAAAAAGATTTGAAAATTAATACATTTCTACATTATGTGTATCAGTTTGAGCCAGATTTCCCACTACAGAAAGCCAAATATGGCCCAACTGATCCATGGCTTTTTGCCAAGGAATAGTCACTATGCCCAAAATCATGCAGTGTGGGCTAGACAGGAAAAGGTGAACACTTGGAACAATGATCTGGCTCCAGGTAGAAAAAGCCAACTCAACCCGTGAGTCCAAGTCCAACTCAGCAGGAAGAATGCAGACAACAGATGGTGTGCCAGCTAACAGTCGGCCTCCCGATGCCCAACACAATGTAATGAAGGTACCTCTACAGGCACTACTCTGAAACTCAGCAGGGCAAATGATACATCTGTCACAATTTTCTGTCCCAGTCACAGAGTCAGTGTTCACAAAGAATTAGCCATTGCTTTGAAGGAGAGACAGACTAGAGCAAAACATAAATCCAGCCCTAGAAGGACTCTGGTACTGATTAGATGACAAGAATATAATCTGGACAAGGAAATGACATAAAGAGAGAGGGAGACAGTGAGAAGGAGGAGGGGTTAGGACCTGGTCTGAGTAAAGAGGCAAACTGTCATCTGGGGACAAAGCTGGAGTTGTTCTACTGGGAAAATGTGACTTGTCACCTGCTTGAGCATTTTAGATGCATCTTGACTAATGCCAGGCTGGTCCAGAGCAAAGAGTAAGGCAGAGAAGTTTACTGAGGAGGTACAGTACCTCTTCATGGACAGGGCAGTAATTTGGGAACTGAGATGCTGGTAGGCCTAAAATTATAGTAGAGCCCTTTAGAAACCTGACTTTGACAAGCTGAAACTTGGACTCCCTGATTACGGTTCTTAGGTAAATGATTTTGACTAGGCTGGACTTTTCTCAGACCTCTGTAGTTAATATTAACAAGATTACCATTTAATATTACAGTTGAGCAGCTAGACAGCATGGACCGAGGGACAACTTAAAATGCTAAAAAGTAAATTGAACATTAAAAGATAAAAGAAAATTGGAGATAAAATATAAAAGAGAGCCCAAGTCATTTCTCCTATTTTTCCTACATTTGCTTCATTCCAACCTGACACAATTAAACAATTAAAACTCTAATGTAAAAAAAAAAAAGGTTTTTAAAAACATTATCTGTATTTGAATGAATTTCATGAGAGGCCATCAACCTATTAGGTAGTTAAGGCAAAGATATCTATCCTTATTTAAAACCAATTTTCAATTTAATTTCTTTTGTTCTAAGCTCAGAACATTCAAAGTTCAAGGTGCTATTACGTTTGTTCAAACTTTTCTATTTCCTAACATAGTGTCCAGATTTAAGAGAAAATCCTGGACACAGTGCATTTTGGGAGTTCAAGTCTTTGGTTCTTTGTTTGTCCTGTACACCCGGTGTGGTCTCTTGATGATGAATCTGCAGACTGGTGAGAGATGGAAGGAACTATGGTAACACTGCTGTGATTTTATTAGTCATGTCAGTTTTTACTTGAATTCTTAGTTCTCTTGACTTGTTCTGGTCTTTCACTGCTCTGCAGCACTGGCAGGTAGCTTTCTTCAATGGAAATCTGGTCATACAACTCTTCTGTTTAAAGGCTTTGAAGACAGCTCAGAAGAAAATAATAAATCTTCTTGGTTTCAACTCTGACTCAGATTCCAAAGTGTTATCTCAAGTCAGGCTGATGGAAGTGAGGCAGTACAGGTGTCAACATATAAACGCCACAGTAAATTTGGCTGAACAAATTGTTTCTGACTGTGAAAAAAAAAAAATACCATTCCCAAAAGTGGCTGTGGTCCAGCAATGTGAATAATGTTGAACCCCAGTAGAGCCTATTCTTCCAGTGAGGGGCTTCCTAGTGCTTCTGGGATGCTGGCCCACTCTCATGCTGAGTCTGTGCATGCTCATAAGCAATGGGATTGAGTGTTAAAACTCAAATTGGGCTTTTTGCTGTTTCTTCACATTTTGGAAAAGGACAGATTCAATTCTAGATTTTACTTCTTGTATGCTACTCCAGAGGTTTGTGTCTCCCAATTGTCTTTCAAGTGGATCTCTACTATGATGAGGAAGAACCCACTGTCCCTCCACTTCCTTCTCCACCCACCACTTAGAAAATATTGCAGAATTTAAATTTTTGATCCAAGCAAACCTGGATGACAGCCTATAATTGAAGTGGAATAGGGTGTGATGACAGGAAAGAAGAAATACCTAGTTGTTCCAAATTGTATTCGCATTAAATGAAGTCATCCAAACTTAAAATAGGAGGAAAGTAGGGGATTTCCCCAGCTTTGGAAATCTAGGCTACATAGTCTCTGAAAACAGCCCCAGAACATGCAGAAACTGCCCCATCAAGCAACCATGAATCCACATAGCTTAACTTCTGTGGTAGGTAACTATAACTTCAGAGCAACTGAATGTGAAATATTGAGAAGCTTCTTGGAATTACCCAATGAATTAAGTATCATCAATCTAAAAATGCTTTTTCAAAATAGACATTACTTTTAAATGAATTGTGACACTGTGCTTGGGACTTTTTTCCCACACAAACAATAACTTATGATAATCCCACAACTAAGAAAGAATAAAATAATGACCACAACAATTTTTAAAGATTTATTTTGCCCACTTTCAACTCAACTTCATTTTCTATCATTATTTGCAGTGCTTTAGAAAAGGGTAACATTTTCCATATATGGCAGGTTTTTAAAATACTCTGCAAAAAAAAAATCCTAAAACTTTCTAAATTGAAGAAGCAAAATTATTCTTAGAACTAAATTCTTAGAAGCATTTCACTACTTGCTATTGATCAAATTCAGGGAAAACCTCAGATCTACTTTGAACTCAGCTATACCTATTGCTTAGGTATTTTCCTTAGGAGTATAGAACAATGTTCTTAACTTGGAATTCATGAATTGACTCAAGATATCCATGAATCCTATAACATTGTATAAAAATATGAATATATACACATATGCAATTCTCTTTTTTTTTGCTATAAAAGTGCAGGTTTTGAAGGACTCTCAAATGAGTTAACTAAAAATGTGCTTATCACTGATATATATATTACAAGATATATGCTTGGAAAGAATAGTCAGGATTATGTTTGATGAAAGTATTTTTTGACCTGGGTTTATAGTATCTTTGCTATGAGAATATTAATTCTTATGTTTACAAACAGAAACTCTCTTTACAAAATAATACTAAAAATGAAATTACAATTTCAATTACAAAGTCTAAATATATTGGACAGGTTCATTGTTTTCATTCACTCATACTGAGAAGACAATTATTAAAATTATGTTTTAAAATGTAAACTAGGCAAGGTTGCACACACTGTTAGGACACCTCAAAGGCTGAGGCAGGAATGTTGCTTGAGCCCAAGAGTTCTCACCAAGACCAAGCTTTCAACCTAGTGAAACCTGTCTCCTATAAGGAAAAAGAAAGAAAAATGAAAAGTTATATAACTCATTGTCATAAATTTGCACTTAGGGCAGTAAGATGTTAATGGTTTTCATTGTGCAGTACTAATTCTTTTTCAAATTTGGGCTTTTTTCAAAAGTGATATATATATTTAAGTGGTATATATTACTCCATAAATTTACAGGTTTTTTTCCAAGCTCATTACCTCATCTGATACACAGCACATCAAAGTTGACAGAAAAGACATTATTTTTCTCCATTGGTATAATTCAAAAAGTTGATGTGATTTTTATTCATGATTACATAAATAATAAATTATGGAGCTGTGTCTCATACCAAGGGTTTCTAATACCAAGTCTAGCTTACTTCCTCCATAGATATTCTTTCTTTTTAGACAATGAAAAGAAAAAATTTTTTTATCATCACTCCAGGGTATACATATAATTCCTAATATTTTTTAAATGAATGTTCAGAATAGAGAAACATCTGTTATCATAGCAATTCATATTCTGTTATCATAGCAATTAAAAGCATCACAAATTAATTTTAAAAATAATTTTTTCACTTATTTCAGTATCAGTACATTCATATGCATATATGAACATACACACATATGTAGAGAATTGCTTAAAAAAACTTTTAAAAATATAAACTACTTTTTCCCATTCTTCAGAAGAAATATTGGATACACTGTCGTTCTCATAAAGAACAAGTTCATCATTTTGATGAATGTTTATTGTGTTATGCCATAATTTCATGAAGCACAATGAAAATATTAAGCAGGATTTTCTCACAATAGGTGCTAAATCTTAATGTTTTGTTTCATCCTTTTTTCCTCAGATTCTCCTATTTACCTCTATCTTCCATATCTATCTATAGGATTTCTAGCAGCCTATCAACAGTTACCTAAGGGAAATCCAGAAAGCTAAACTTATTAAATGAGTGAACTTAATTTCGTGCACATAAACCTTTTCTTCCTTGAGACTTGAAGGTTCATGATCTGTCATAAACAATTCCTGCCCTTGTCTGATGGCTGCATGCATGGAACATGGCTTCATGCTTTATCATGCCTAGTTTAGGAAACAAAAACATGAGGAAGGTCACAGAGTACAACATGGGAGAAGTTACTTTTTCTTGCTAAATGGATTTTTTCCCTTCATCCTTTGCACAGAACATATACATTCTTATGCCTCTCACACAAATTGATGAAATTACATGTATTACCATATTACCTCTTGTCCTTTGATCAAATTGTGAAATTGTTTCTTACAAGAACACTTAGGAACAATTTCTATTTCAGCTTACATGATATTCCAATTTCTCAGAGTGGGGTTGCTGATACCATGTGTCTCTGAGTCTACAATACAATAACTGATGTATATTTTTTATGTTATGTAGAACATATTTTATTTTAAACAAAAATAAATATTTAAGTTAAGACTATTTGTCTTTGTTGTCTTCTTATTTCATATGAACATGTCATGTAGATGGTAAATAATAATACAGATTATTTGAAATAGTTTTACATGAGAAACAGCATGCATCTTACTTTTAACTTTTCTGTTCTAAAAATATTTATAAAGATTATCAAAGGCATATAAACTATTTTACTCCTACAAAAATATCTTCCCAAAACATTTAAACTCATTGCTTAATATATGTCCATGAAAACTTCAATTAACTAATCACCATTCACTTTAGTGACCATAAATGGAACTAAAAACAGGAGACATGTTCCCGTCTGATAGGAGTTTAAACTGAATTTTGTATCTGAAGTCACCAAAATGATCTAAGAAATAAACACGTTAATTTTCTGTTATTCATTTCTGTTGGAATTAGGAAAGATTCTTCAGTTTTTCAGTTCTTCTAAGACAATTAGGAATTTAAATATAGATGCCTGTAAAAGGAAATGTGTAAACCCATGTTATGGTTTGGATAAGGGGTTTCCCCTGAAAGCTACTGTGTTAATGCATGAATGCAGAGGTGAAATAACTACGAGAGTTATAATCAATGGGTTAATCTACTTAATAGATTAATAATTTGAATGGTTAACCTGGTGGTAACTATAATCAGGTGAAGCATGGCTGGATGAAGTAGGGCACTAGAGGTGTGCCTGGAAGAATTTATCCTTTCTGCAGCTCTTGTCTCCACCCCCTCTCTGCTTCCTGGCTGCCATGGACTAAGTAGCTTTCCTCCACCATGCCCTTCTGCCATGGTGCTCTGCCTCACTTCAGCTAGAGCAATGCAGCTGGCCGACCATTGAAAGATCTCTGAAACTATGAGTCAAACATAAACTTTCCTCATCTCAGTTGTTGTCAAGTGCTTTGATCACAGCAATGAAGACTCAACTAACAGAAACTAGTTGTGAGAAGTGGAGTCATTACTATGCCAGTAGCTGACTATGTGGTTCAAAAGCCTTTGGGACTGTTTGCAGGAGCATTTTAGAAAAGAAGCCTTTGAATGTTGTGAGTGACGTTTAATGAGTGATTCCAGTGGGATCTCAGGAGACCAGAATGCTGATCAGAATGTGGAGAGTAAAGTCTGTGCTCATGAAATTTCAGAGAGCTGCAGGAAATCCACTGGAAATTGTACTAGAATCCTTTTTATGTTACATTTTGGCAAAAAGTTTTCTATATTTTGCCTGTGTCTTGAGACTTTCTGTAAGGCTGAATTTAAAGGTGATGGACTAATTAATCTAGCAGAGGAAATGTCAAGGCAGCAGAACATTCAGGATGGTGACACGGGTGTTACTAGCAGCTTTATAAACAGATTTACTGTGAGAATCAGGAGCAAATATCAAAGAGAAATCATTTGAAAATTTGCTTGGCCATAAAACAAGTACATGTAATATTGGGGCCAAAGAAGTTGTGGTTGCTGAAGAGATAATTACCCCTAAAGAAAAGTTAAGTACTTTGCCAAAGACATTGGTAAAGACACCTTGAGATCATCTCAGGAATCAGTGAGATACCCTCAAGGCTCAAGGGAAAACTCCTCTGAGAAGAGACCACGGAGATGCACTGCTCACATAGGGATGCCTAGAAGTTTGTTTCTCCGGAGTTGACTTACCATGCTCAGCCACGCAGGCAATCAGTGGATACTGAAGCCTTGGTCCAAGGAAGCCTGACTACTACTGAAACTGGCAGCAGACCTAGGCATTATCCACGTGTTGCTAGTTCTGCAGGAATGTAGAATGCTGAAGCTTGGGGGCCATGGAGGCTTTCACCAAGATATAAGAGGAAGACCTGGGAGGCCAAGAAAAGTGTAGCTAGGTTAAAAATCCCTGCAGGAAGCCCTCGAGAGGGCCATGCATGAAGCTGAGTGAAAGATGCCAAAGTTACAACAGAATCCCTGGATTAAGAGATGACACTGATGAGGAATATCTGCCAAGGAAAGCTGCTATCTACACACAGAGCCAGCTTAAGAGAGAGGACCTAAGTGTTGCATCCAGTAAGGCCAAAAGGAAGGAAGTGCCTAAGCCATTTGGAGCTTGCATCTCATCAACATATGGCCCAGATGCTGGACATGGAGTTACAAGACCTAATGGTTGCCCAGCCTGATTTCAGTCTTGCTTTGTTCCCATCCCTTTTACTATGCCTCTATTTCTCCCTTTTGGAATGGGAGTTTTTAATTCTGTGTCACTATATTTTGTACATATTTGCTTTTCATATTTACAGGGGTTTACATCCAGGATCTTGCATTAAGTGTCAGAGGAGTCTTTGGACTTGGACCAAATATATTTGTGTTGTAAGATGAACATAAACTTTTGAGTGCCAGGGGAAGAATGATATGGTTTAGATATGACATGTTCCTCAAAAACTCATGTATAAGACAATGCAAGAATTTTCAGAGGTGAAATGATCAGATTGAGAGCTATAACCTGATCAGTGATTTGATTAATTGATGAACTAATAATTTGAATGGACTGAGTGGTAGTTCTAGGTAGGTGGGGCAATACTAGACAAAATAGGTCTCTAGTAGCTGGAGAAAATAGGTCTCTAATAGCTTGTTATTGGTTTTATATTTTGTTCCTTGTGTCTTGTCTCCTCCCCAACCCCCACTTCTTTCTCACAGCCATGAAATGAGCAGTATTCTTCTCTGTCATGTTTCTCCACCATGAGGTTGTGCCCTACCTCAGACCCAGAGCTATGGAGCCAGCAGAACATGGACTGAACCTCTGAAACTGTGAGCCTAAAATAATTTTCCTCTTCTACAGTGTTCTAGTTGGGTATTTTGGTCACAGTGGTGAAAAAAAGACTAACAAAGTCCTCTTGGAATGAGCTACAGAGTCATCATGCCAAAGAATATAGTCTTTTAGCCAACTGTTCCCTACAACTTTGGTAATGTTTCATGACAGCCTGAGAGGACAAAGAACTGAAGCACAGAAGCTGCAGCAATATGCAGGTCATAACAATGAGAACTCCCTGACTGAAAGGATAAACCAGCCAACAGGCTGCCTGAGGGAATCATTGTCCCTAGGGCTTGCCTTAGTCCTGGTAATAGTTCATGATGTTTTTGTTGTTTGGTTTTAGGATACAATGTCCTGCTGAGTCATACTGTAGCCTGCGGAAATATCAGTAATTCTGATTGTATCTGTATTTAAAATTTTTATAATCTCTTCATCACTGTTTACATTTTGCAGGAATTTTGATTTTTTTAAAAAGATTGCATTAAGATAGTAGTTACCTTTATTACTAGGTTTTTTTGGTGCCCTAAGTTTTGGAGCTGAGGTACAGGCCTCAAAATATATACTATAAAGCACCAACACCACTGTCTTACTATCTTTGGTTGAGGGCAAAGAATTCATACTCTTATAAAACAATTTTAGAGTTTGATCCCAAGAATCCTGCATCAGAACTTACAGAATCACTGAGAAACATATTGCAGATGCTTCCTTGGCCTCACTGTAGACCTGCCCATGTCTTTATGATGATTTAAACAAATGAACAAATAAAAACAAGCCACAGATTATCAATCTTTATGTAAGATGTGCAAGATGATTCAAAAGTACCAATGCACTGACCAATATAGTCTCTATTACTAAGTCTTAACACATTTTTCTATTCTTGGAAGTATTAGGTCTCCTTCTATTTCTCTTTTCCAGGAACAGTAACATTTTTTCTTTTTTGCTCCACTCTAGCCTCATGGATTCCAATTCTACACAGTGTAACAAGATGGCTATATCCACCCTCAGGTTCTTCTTATAGGCTGATCATTTCCCTCACATCCATGTGTACACTCACTAAGTCTCTTTTTACAACTCTTTTGATGCCTGAATAAGTAAGAAGCATTGAGCTGGGCGCCGTGGTGCACATCTGTAATCCCAGCACTTTGGGAAGCTGAGACAGGAGAATCACAAGTTCAAAGCCAGCCTCAGCAATGGCGAAGCGCTAAACAACTCAGTGAGACCCTGTCTCTACATAAAACACAAAATAGAGCTGGGGATGTGGCTCAGTGGTCGAGTACTCCTGAGTTCAATCCCTGGTACCAAAAAAAAAGTAGGAAGCATTGAGTAGATTTTCATTAAATTGATAGTGACATTGCCATTTATGGCTTTTCATCTCTTCCTATAGAATCTGGACAAGTGATACTCAAAAAAATGATCCCCTCCGCTAAAGTCACTACAGTGGAAATAAAAAATAAAATAAAATGTTGCTCATCTTTTTTGTTCAATTCTCTGCTAAACCCTTTTCAAGCTGTCATAATTTCCAATTGGAAATACCTATTAAAGCAAAAGGCCAGGGGCAGACGTGGAAAGAAGCATTATACTTTGTTCTTTGTATAATGCAGATATCAATTATATAACTGAAATATGGTGCTTACTATTTGTTTCTTCCTTTTATAATATTTACTAAATATTTATTATATATCCATTTTGGGGTGAAATTACAAACAAACAAGACATATATTAGGAAATAAAAAACAATCTAGGCTGAGGTCTGGTAACGTAATGCTTGAAAAATAACCCCAAAGGAACCATAAAATATTTATTAGCTCAAAACCAAGTTAGTCTAAAACTTCTAAGGCTTCATGGTTTCTCATTAATGCATGGAAAATTTGGCCATAAATCCATTATTTCCAATTTATAAACTAAATGTAACATTTAGAAGTCACAAAACTTATACATAAAACAAATGCAAAACTGAACCTGTTTCTCATCACAAACTTTAAAAAGCCTTTGGAAAGTTTTTCATGCCACCATATATTGTAACAAATCATAAAGAAAATTAATGGTTAAAATGGGTATGTTTAACAAATTATGAAATGCAGAGATGGGGAATTAAACACAATGGTTTTCTCTCTTCCACATTTTTACATTATCAAAGAAATGTCAAGACTTTGTATCAATTGAACCAGGAATTTTCAGGTTCTCATCTGGCTATAGAACATTAATTAGGAAATTTTGGGGAAGCCTTAAAATCACCCTAACAGGAAAGTCTAAGAAAGCTAGTAACTGAAAAAACATTATTACAGCAACAATGTATGAATTAACCAAACTCCAAATATTATTTCATCTATGGCTTCCCTTTCCTTACTCCACCCAGGAGAAATTCAAAGGATAAAAGTTCTGACAGATGAAGATTGACATGCAACTTTAACCTACAGCAAAGATTAGTTGAATCTCTCCTTTATTCTGACAGCTATGCTCATCATCAAATTAGACCTACAGATCCACAGTCCAACCCTCCAAAATACCAAGGCCCCTCTTTTACGACCAGCCTAATCAAGCCCAGAACAACTAGCTCTTAGAGTCAGGAGGTCTAGATTCAGGACAGAGGGCAAAGGAATCTTTTCTCTTCCATAATTGGAATAATACACTCACTGCTATCAAGAAAGATTCAAACAAATAAACAAATAGAAACGAACCACAGATTACCAATTTTCATATAGGATAAGCAGGATGATTTTTAAGTACTGATGCACTGATTAACATAATCTTTATTACAGAGTCCAAACACTGAGTGTTAGTGTTATTACAGAAGTGTTAGGTCTTCTCCTCTTTCTCTTTTCCAGGAGCAGTAACATTGTTACTTATTTGTTCTACTCTAGTCTCATGGATGCTAATTCTACACACTATAACAAGAAGGCCATATCCACCCAAAGTTCTTTTATCACCTCTAAGATCTACACTGACCTTTTCTCCAAAATATCTCCAGCATAACATTTACTGTTAAATTCTAAGTTTTCATTTATACTAATGAATAATCTCAAACTTGAAATTAGAGCCATCTTTAAAGTTAGAGTTGATTTCATATATGTACATAGCATAATTTGGTCAATTTCATTTCTCTTTTCCTCCCTTTTCCCATCTCTTATCCCTGCCCATTAATTCCTTTCCTCTATTCCACTGACCCCCTTTCTATTTTCATGGGATCCTCACCCCACTTATTTCCCCTTGTTTCACTCTATCTTCCACATATTAAATAAAACAGTTATACAAATGTACATACCTTTTTGTGTATCTATAAAGCATCAACTAAAAATTAATAAATAGAAGAAAGACCAGTATAGCAGAGGAAAAGAAATAGGAGGAGGAGCGGGGGAAAGGGATAGAGGAAGCACTTGAGACTGAATGGAGCACACTATACTTTATGTACATATAATTATTATGTCAAATTAATCCCAATATTATGTATAACCATAATGCACTAATAAAAATATTCTTCAAAAAAAAAAGAAAATAACAATGCCATTTGAGTACATTTTCTCTCTTTTTAGTGTTTAAAGGAAATGTATACAGCATACTAAATGGAGAAAAACTAAAAGCATTTTCTCTAAAATCAGGAACAAGACAAGACTATCCACTCTCATTATTCCTATTCAATATAGTCCTCAAAAAATTAGCTGGAGTGATCAGGAAAGAAAAGGAAATAAAAGGGATACAAATAGGAAAAGAAGTCAAACTGTGTGCTGACAATATGATCCTACATCTAGAAGTCCAAAGCAAGCAAGCAAAACAAAAAAAAAAAAAAAACAAACAAAAATGAACCAGATTTCTAGAGCTTCTAGATGAGTTTTGCAAAGCAGCAGGATAGAAGATAAACATCCAGAAATCAATAGCTTTCCTATACTCTAACAGTGACTCAGCCAGTGAAGAAATCAGGAAAACCATCCCATTCACAATCATCTCAAAAAAAATATAAAAATTAATCTAATTAAGGAGACAAAAGAGCTCTATAATGAAAGTTATAGAACACTGAAGAAAAAAATTGAAGAAGACCTTCAAATATGGAAAGACATCCCATGTTCTTGGATAGGCAAAAATCAATATTATCAAAAAGACTCTTATCAAAAGCAATGTACCGATTCAATACAATCCCCATCAAAATACCAATGACATTCTTTACAGAACTAGGAAAAAAGTTCTTAAATTCATTTGGAAGAAAAAGAGACCCAAAGTACCAAAGAAATACTAAGCAAGAAAAGCAAAGCAGGAGGCATCACAAACTCTGATCTGAAATGATCCTTGAAAGCTGTGGTTAAAAAAAAATAGCATGGTATTGGCATCAAAATAAACATGAAGATCCATGGAAAAAAGTAGAAGACACAGAGGCAAATCCACATACCTATAGCTGTCTGACATTTGACAAAGTTGTCAAAAATATATCTTGAAAAAAGACACTTTAAAACAAATGGTGCTGGAAAGACTGGATACCTATGTGTAGAAAAATGAACTAGACACCTGTCTTTCACCCTGCACAAAATTCAAATTGAAAAGGATCAAAGACTTAGGCATTAGAGTAGAAACTTTACAATTACTAGAAGCAACATAGGGTCAACACTCAATCATATAGCTGACACTGACTTTTTTAACAAGATCCTCAGAGCACAAGAAATAAAACCAGGAATCAATAAATGGGATGCCATCACATCTAAAAGTTTCTGCACAGCAAAGGATACAATTAAGAGTTTAAAGAGACAGCCTACAGAATGGATGAAAATCTGGGCCAGCTACTTCTCTGATAGGGAATTAATATCAAAAATATACAAAGAACTCAAAAAACTTAAAACCAAAAACCAAATAACCCAATTAATAAATAGGCAAAAGAACTAAACAGAAATTTCTTGAAAGAAGAAACACAAATGATCAACAAATACATGAAAAAATGTTCAACATCTCTACCAATCAGGGAAATGCACATTAAAACCATACTAAGATTTCTTCTCACTCAGAATGACAGTGATCAGAATATGAACAATAAATGCTGGCGAGGTTGTGTGGAAAAATGTACACTTGCACATTGTTGCTGGGACTGTAGGATGGCATAATCACTCTGGAAAGAAGGGAGGAGAATCCTCAAAAAACTAGGCATGGAACCACCATATGACCCAGTTGTCCTACTCCTGGGTATTTTCCCTAAAGATCTAAAATTGCCAAACTGTAGTAATACAACCAACTCAATGTTTATGGCAGCACAATTCACAATAGCTAAATTATAGACTAAACCTAGATGCTCATCAATAAATGAATGGATTAAGAAATTGTGGTAGATACATACAATGGAGTTCGAGTCAGCCATAAAAAGAATGAAATTATTACACGTGCTTCTAAATATTTGGAAAAAGAGATCATGCTAAGTGAAATAAGCCAAACTCAGAAACTCAAAGGTCAAATATTTTCTCTCATATGTGGAAGTTAGAGTAAAAAGAGGAAAGGGGAAAGAAAGGATAGGATAACACAAAGAACCAATCAAATTTAAATTAATAGACTAGTGAAAGGAAGTCTAGCAGAGTAGACACAGGAAAATGGGAGAGGGGAGGGAAAAAGGGAGAATCATGAACTGAAATTGATTTCCACGCATGTGTGAGTTTGTCAGGAAGACCCCAACAACTACGAATAACTATAAAGCTCTGATAAAAAATGTATATTGAGCAAGACGAAAAAAAATTCATTATTGTTTCCTTCAATCATGATCTTTAGCTTGTTTCTGACAAGTCAAGTACACATAAATCTACGAAGTTCCCAAATTTAGTCATTCTTCAGTCTTGCCAAACCAAGAGATGGGGACACAGAATTGACATCTATAAAATGTGTTAAGAACAATGTATAAATAAACATATTGATGCCATTGTGCACTTTGTTTTCATTGAATTATCTATTCAGTGAAATTGGCAATAACATTTTAATAACTTATTTCATGAACGTTTATATGGGGGTTAGAATTTTTTTACTTCTTTTCATCCAAATGTGTATTGAACTTTTTTTTTCTTTTTCCTAAAAATGTAGCCCCCAAAAAGGCAAAAATGCTTTAGGAATCATCAGCTAGCTTTTGTAAAGTATGCTTTGGTCACATACATCATCACATTTACATTCCACTTTC
Source organism: Geosciurus inauris (assembly GCA_004024805.1). Classification (NCBI taxonomy): domain Eukaryota; kingdom Metazoa; phylum Chordata; class Mammalia; order Rodentia; family Sciuridae; genus Geosciurus; species Geosciurus inauris. The sequence continues at coordinate 49,954 of PVHX01001163.1, read as the reverse complement.
AGCACACTCTTAATTCTAACGATGCTTGCCAAGTAATCAACTACATTTTTATTTCATGTAGCTCATTTAGACTTCCATTAAGAGATCTATTCAAGACTGGTAAATTCGTCCACTTGTCCTTAATAGGGTTTAGGTGATTGGTCGATTCTGCCTCTACCTTTAGTTAACTAACTCCCTGTGATTGGTGTGTCCCAATTTAATAACATCAGATGGGAAACTATAGTGTGTGTCTGAAGAGAGGAGCTAATGTATTATCTTTAGCACTTAATGAAGTTTCTTAAGCAATTCAGTAATCCCCAATGGGAAAAACAACAGTTTATCTGAGAGGAATGTGGGAAGAACCTCCTAATTCCCCTTTGTGGGTTTCTTAGTAAGAAAGAGAACAACAATAACACAAAACTTCCCCAACATTGTCTACAGAGCTTTCTTTTCTATCCAAGAGTGAATAAATAGTATATACAGGTTTCTTAATAAAATGCATTTTCCCAAAAGGATATTACACCTAAGGATAGATATTAACTGAAAGCTGCCTTATCCTCCTAAACAGAGAATGGCTTTTAAATATGAATTCCTCTTCTACATTATACCAGCTCCAGCACCATAATCCATAAATAAAATAAGGAGAAAATATGAAAGCAGACAGGGCAGAGAACTGTAGGCATCATTGGAGGGAAACAAATCTCCTTAGAAATATTGTACATAAAGATCTTGTACTTTGAAGGAAAACTTGAAGGAAGTTTATTGAGGAATATACTACTCTCGTAAATTAAAGGTTAAGGGGTATAACAAACTAGTGTAATATTAGTGGAAATGGCAGGGCTTAGGCTTTGAAGTGAGGGAGATTCTGAGTTTGGGGTAATTCACTGATCAATGTTATGTTCTTAAGAATTTAAAAGTTCGATGTTCATTTAAATGGTTTTCTCTATAGCAATGTTGCTTTCAACCTTTATCTACTCTGGCAAGAATTATATAGAATAATAAAATCACGTTGAAGTCAGTGAAACGACAAACTGACTATTTAACTGAATTTAACATAGACAGTAGTCTCTGTAAATATAGTTGTTTTTGATTTTCAAGGTATGTAAATTAAGCTACATTTTAAAGCTCAAATTCTGCTGTTCTACACTTAAAGTATTAAATCAATCTCTCTCTCTCAATCTCTCTCTTCTTTTCTCCCTCCCTCCCTCTCCAAGGATTCAGAGATATTGCACAAAAATTTTAGCACTTGAAAGAGATTGTATCATATTTATTTTGTACCTAAAACATGTAATCCAATGATAGAAATTTTGGAGAAGATAATAGTATGAGAAAAAGTGCAGATTGTAGAAATTTTAGGATGACTTAGGGAAGAGACAGTATTTCCTAAACAGTTGGAATTCACTGGTGTAGAGTTATTTTTTCTTTTTAAAGGAGCAAGTGTGAATATTAGAAAATATCAAGAATGCCAGGTCTGCAAATTTTACTAAATTTATTTTTTCACCTGCATGACAAAACAGGTAAGTGATTTTTTGTGGACTTCCCACTCCTTATAATGTAGAATTTTGTCTTCTTTTCCCTCCTCATAAAAATATAACTGAATTATAGATAAGGGAATGTTTTTCTGTCCATATTTCCATGGCTGTCTGATTCACCTCATATAAGTATTTTAATTTTTCTTATATCCAAATTTTCATTAGATATCTAATTTTACCAGAGAAATTTTAAATTGATTTCTTTCAATGCATACTACTCCCATTCTGTGTGTATTCAGTTATGTGATTACTGAAAAATTGAGGGATCCACTGGTTAAAAGGGAAAACATAACACATGAAAAAAAATACATATTTTTATCACAATGCATGGACCACATTAGGCATTTAATTTCTGTTTTTCAAAAAACAGAAAAATAAAAACATATAAATAACAAACCATTTGTTCCCTACCCTTAGCAATAGAAGTCTAAAGAAACATTATGTCTGAAAAAGTGGTTAGTTTCTCCTACATCTTCATTAGCAAGATTCCATCTTGGATTCCTTTTATGATCTCAAATTGAGAACTATGTTAAAACTTGGGGGGAAACTTGCCATTTCTGGTCACCACAACTCCAAGTCATACAGCTCATAGGATGAAACATTGGAATTTGAGCCTGGCAGTGTGGCTTTATAACTGGGTATCTTACCCTAGATGCACAGCATGGGTGAGTTTATGTCAGGGAACTGGAGTAAAAACAAGATAATGTAAACCAGGAAGTAGCTGCACTCCCTAGCTTGGTGATGTAGTGAACGTAAGAGTTAATGAGGGTGTGATTAGCTGCATTTTTTTCTTTTAGCCATAATTGGGATGAAACTATACTACAACACTTTTTCCATAACCTGGAGAGATTTCTCTTCCACTGAAGTTGATGTTTCAGGTTGCAAGGAAAGAGTAATTAAGTACAGGTAATAGGTCAATTTCAGAGAGTGGATCAAGAGAGATCAAGGATCAGAATGTAGCAAGAGAGGGGTTTGGAGTCAGACAATCAATGAAACTGTATTGAGTACTCCAAGGTATTTAATCTATACAGAGACATAAGTAAACTAGAAGTCAATATGAAACAAGAGGAAACAGGGTTTCAAGGTAAAGGAAAAACCATTTGAGATTAGAGCCATGAAAGATAAGAAAAGAAAAAGAAAGAGAAAATCTGTATGCAGGAGACAGTACTTGACTAAAGGATATAGATTTCATATGAGAGTCAAAGTATTATGATTTTTAAAAATTAATCAGAGACAGGCAATCAATTACTCTGTCTTAACCCAGCCGAGTTAAATAGTACACTGATAGTGATTTGTCTATATTCAAAGAAGGGAAAAACAACCAAATAGTGCTGATTTGTTTATCAGAAAGAAATCAGAAAAAAAATATTTCCACGGGTCTAATGAATTTTCTCAGAAAAGTTTTAAGTGAACTCAAAGTTCTGACTTTGTTCTATGTACAAAAGCAAGCATGCCATAATATACACCAAGTTAAAAAACATTGAGAGGACTGGTTTGATTTCTTCATAGAATCAAATCGTTTTAGCTCTGATGTATAGATAGTTACTAAATTATGCTTCTCCTAGAGGTATAATTCAAACTGGAAAATACACACAGGTCAAATAGGAAAAGGGATATTTACACCAGCAGAAAAAATAAACATCTGTCATTCTATGTTTATAGGGTTTTAACAGCATAATGAGGTGTAGATGTCACTTCTTCAAAATACATGACCAAGATGCCAAAGCCCAGTGGCAAGGAAATATCCAAACAATACACCTAAGTTGTCTCCCTTGTATCTGATCTCTTAGAAAAAGCTAGAACTGCAAAACTTTGCTGCTTATCTTCTTGCTAATGCACTACAGAATAAATATTTTCGTGTGAATGTATAATGAAAGATTGATTTAAATTATATTCACTTGCTATGCAAATTAGGTTTGAATCAGCCCATTCATTAGTACTATATCTGAGGTAGCAAAATAAATGCACCACCTACATTTTGCTAAACACGTTTAAAGTTCTGAGGTATTACAGAAAGCGGATTTTTAATTATGATACAAATTAACAGACTGTCTTATTACTTGATATACTGTTTCTTGTTAGCTGATATAAATACTTGCAAACATCCTGCATATGCAGGGTTTCTTTCTTTGTTGACATTAACAAGAAAAATCTCTTTATAAAGTTCATTTTCATTTACAATTGTAGATTAGTCCTGAACGTTTTTCCTCATTACGTGTGAATCATTAATCATACACAATGAATGCAGCATCACTTTTTGTTCTGTGGAATGATGAGCTTTGTAAGGAATACTTATTATCATAAATCTTTCTAAAAGAGCTCCTAATAGCATCCAATAACTTATAACATCAGTGGGTAAAATTTAAAGTGTACTCTTTTCCACCAGCTTTTATATCTGAAGCCATCGCCATAAATTTTCACAAGGACAATTTGAAGAAGGAGCATGTAAATACAAATATCCTTATCATTAGTAATGCAAAACACATTTTTACATTTTATGCTATTTTTCTCCCGAACAGGATTCTGCAACACCCTTTGTTTTTCAATTGTTCTCTCCCCATCTAATATCATTAAAGCTGGCTGCTCAATAATTTGTCTTTTTTGTCTCTGTAAAACAAATTTTCAATCTTTGCTACCTTGCCTCATTCAGATCCAAAGTATTTTCAAACATCAGATCAAATATGAAAAAATGACTTGTTTTGAAAACTATGATTTTTTTATGATTGGCAATTTTATTGAAGGTTTTTAATGCATCTGCTTTTGACAATTAAAACCTTAAAACTTATCAATGCTAATGGTCTTAATAGCAGGACTTAGAAGATATGGTCCATATACTCAGTAGGGAAAAAAAGTGATTTGCTTGAAGTCAATGTTACCACACATTTCCAGGAAACACTCAGGTCATTTAAGGCATAATATAGCAGACATTTTCATTTTTATGTTGTTTTGTTTGAAACTTGAACTAGTTATAATATCATAAAATAAAATGTCAGGTACTAAACTTTTCTACAAATGTGTCATGTATAGCAAAATAATTGTTGAATTATTTACTGATCAAAAAAGAAACCATGGATAGAAAGCTTCTCAAAATTTTCAACTACTCTATAACAACGGTACTGTAATAAATTGTCATGTGTCTATAACTTCAATATTATTTTAAACTTTATTGAGTTAAGTTCCAATAATTGTTTAAGTTAGGTTTCTATAGCTCCATTTTTAGGAATGAGAAAAATGCAGGGCTTATGTGATCAGCCCAGTAAAAAACTGTCTCAGATGATATCAGAAATCAGAATTGTCTGTCTTCAAATCCTCGCTTTTCCCTTTGTCTTTTTACTACTTCCCTTTATTTCTCTTGGCTTTAAAATTGTAAGAGTGGTTTTAGGTTCCTTCTATAATAGACATGAAAGTATATGTTCAGATGTTCAGTTAAGCATAGTATGGTTCATGGAGATCTACCCGTGACCAATTCATATTGTATTGACATTTTATAAAAGTAACTTCTAACAATATATACAGACTGACTTTGAGAGAAGTATATTATCACTCCTAATATCACATTTACATACAGGAAAATGTGTGTTAGTAGGTGGAAATTGTTTAAATATATTGTTTTGTAATTATTCGTTATTTTCATTACAATATTTACATTTTCATATAATTCAATTTATGCTAAATATTTTCATAGGAACAGTAAACTATGGCAAGTGATACACTAATTTTTTTAACTGTTCTAATGGAACAGTTGGTGTGTTAGGTTCTTTTATTATAACTTTATTTAATTTGTTTATTTTTTTTATGTGGTGCTGAGGATCGAACCCAGCGCCTCACACATGTTAGGCAAGTGCTCTAGCACTGAGCCACCACCCCAGCCCCTGTTATCTTATGTATAATAGGAAATACAATAAAATGTAATTGGAGTTTTTTTAGAAACAAATTATAATAAATACCATACATAACTTTATGTGTATATACATATGTATATTGATAATTGATACTGTTAATCAATTTAAATTTTAGTAATTGAGAAAAATTATTGTGTACTATGTTTAACAACTTAATTTATTCTTCCAAATATGTGCTTTAACTACATGAGTATTAAAAATAGTTAAGATTAGTTGTTGTTTTTAGATAATTTTTATCAAGGTACAAGAATGATTCAGTTGATGAGATTGTCATGTTATAAATTCAAATTAAAAATTATATTATCAGCAATATCCTAAGCAGTTATTATTAGTACAACATGACAATTAGAAATGGTAATTATAAAAGTTTAGGTTTTGAAATATCAGGAACAATAACTTAATATGACTAGTAATACAGTCATTTTACTAGTATTAATTGTCTTGTCATGATGACAATTCCATAGCAACTTCCAAAACACTGATTATCATCTAGGGAGTAAATGCTGTTGCAAGAACTATTGTGTTTCTGCTCTTGGACCAGGTGCCAGGAATTGATCAATATGCCAAGACTCTCAGGGAGCCAAAATGGAGACAGAGTTGCCACCAGTTTCTTCCATCTAAAAACATCCAGGCAGGATAAGAATGAAGGAGTGCACACCTGTTTCTTCATCCCCATGAATAGTCAACAATATCCTTGGATGGATTGACAAAGTGCAATTCAGTTGAAGCTGCCTGCAGCCCTTCTCCAATTTGTTCGCCTAAGTGTCTGTAATGACAGGCTAATGTGGGCACTTATCTCATTTTCTCTGTAAGAAAATGAAACTCAGAGTCTCAGAAAGCATTGTATTTCTGTGAAGGATTGTATTCATCTAAAATGTCATGTGATTCTGCATTTGCAAGTTTTTATTTGCCTGATGTAAAAAAAAATTAAATTTTGGTTAAAGCCTTATTTTCCCCAGTTTTATCACTGGTACTTCAAAGGATACACCTATGCAAATCCATGTAAGAAGTATCATCTTGAAGCTGACTTTCCAAATTGCTTAAATCCTGGAGGCTCAAGGTCTCCAATGTTTGTTAACTTGGTCTAGTATTCATAATTATAGTGTTAAAATATAAACATTACCATGTAAAAATGTATAGTTACAAAATATTAAATATTCTTGAAAATATTTTAGAGATTTTTAAATAAAATTTTATGTTTCTTTTGTTGAATGATAGGTTAGATTGAAGCCAATCATAATCCCAAGACACAGTCTCTAACACCATAATCCTGAATGCTTAAATCCCAAAAGATCAAAACCTCTAATGTATAAAATACCCAAAGTCACAACCCCAAAAGATTAAAATCCCAAATGTTGAAATCCAGAAAGCTAAAATCCTTCAAACAACAACACTCATGGGGTTGGGGGTGGAGAATAAAAGAAAAAAGGAAAAAAACCTAAGAGGAATAGAAATTCAAATTCAGGGGAAAGGATTGGTCATGTGTGAAAACAGCAACAACATAACTTCAACTAAAAAATGCATCATTTATCTGCACTGGCATTTCTTCCATTGAAGACACTCCAGGAGCTTTTGATGAATTAAAGCCACAGTTGAGGGAAGAAGCTAGTGAAGTTACTCACTTGCTTGAAAATAATCATAGGCATAGTGGGATGAGAATTGACTTAATGCAGAAATGTTGCTGTTCTACCACCCTATTGTTCCCACCAAACCTGTGATATACATATGAGTGAATGTGGAATAAATTTTAACAATCCCAAAGGACCTAGAATCATGTCGCAGAAGATGGGAAATTTTAATAGGGAATGCTCATGTTAGTGTACATGGAATCATAGAAGCATTTCAAAAAGAACAACAATATGTACAAAGTGAATGTCAATGTGTTGTCCGAGGAGACCCATGCCCTAAAAGAAAAGAGCAGTTATTCCTGATGATGCAGGACTTTAAAACACAGTTGATGATGGTTTGTCAGTCCACTCTTATGGACCACCTCAATGCAATTTCCCAAAATCTATCCCTGCAGCATAATTTTTCATACATTGAAATTTCTCTTCAGTATTTTATTTTTTTTCTTTCTATTTTAAATTGTCAGTATTGTGTTTGACAATTTGCTATGCTATATCTTTAAATCATTTCAAATACTAGAGGTAAAATTTTATAGATTTTTTAGAGACTTCTCATTTTAAGCATTTTTTGCAAATTTGATTCACTCAACGTGAATTACCCAAATTTCGCTTTTGTGTGGAAATTTTGTGTCAATGTGTAAAAACACGGAAACTTCCCCAATAAATGAAGAGATGCCCTTTTTGTTCATCTGCATTTATGAAAGATAAAATTTCTTGAAATCTCAGCTTTTCAAGTAACGGAATAATGGTGATTGATCAGTTTTTGACTGATCTTTCAAAAAAAGGCTTAGGATTGCCATCATAGTATCTCAGATGATTGCAATTATAAAGCATGGAGCATCCAATTACCAATCACATTGATAAACAGTTATGCATTTTGCTTTCTGACCTATTTCTTTATATATATGTTTCCTCTGCTCATAATTGCTATTTCCATGTGACTATTGTGAGTATACCTGAACTCTCATACTTGCAAAAATATATATTTATTTTGGCTTATTTTATTGTTTAAACAATATCATGAAGTGTTTTGTCATGTTTTTATATTTCTTAAGGTAACCCCCTTTTAAATGTCTATTAAATGTCTTTTAAAGATTTTTTGTTAATTTTTTTTCTAGAATTATACTTTGAGAATTTTGATCTTTCAAAAATTAATTATGACAATTCAAAATTAATATTTGAGATTGTGGAATTTGGAATTAGGTCTTTTGAGATTATGGCCCAAATCCATGTTTGGTTTGAATGTGTTTTATTATGAGCTCCTTAATTGAAACAGTTTTTTGTTTAATCATCTAAACTCAGGATAAAAATTATTAAATATCTATATAAATACATTTACAAATAGAACCTAAGGCATATGCAAAACTAACAAAACTTAAAGCCAAACTTGGTCTTTTTCTTTGTACTTTTGTTTTCATTTTATTTAATCTTGATGCTATTATGAGGGTGCTTGAGGAAGAACTGCTAATTGCAAACCTTAAATTCTTAAACATTCCTCCTTTAATATATTAATTTACAATGTTAAAAAATCAAGATCTCTGTTATTTGTGCTATTAAAGTACCCCCTTAAAACATGATTTATTATAAGCACTAGTTAGTAAGGGTGATGCTATTGAGTTATGCTGGTGCTCACCTGTAAACCATGTTTATCCCTTTAACTTTAAAAACAATCAAGTGTAGACTTTTCTCATGTTTCTGCCAACCTTATAAAGATAAATATTAATAGGTTTCATAAATCTGTCCATAATTTTTAAATGTTCCTAGAGATATTAATCTCAGTAGATTATTTAATTGAATGAAGTTGTTTAATTCCCTGTGTTTAAAATAGACTGACACTGTAATATAATTTTAATTCCTACTGTATCTTCTTTTGTTGCAATAAATGCATAATCAGATTCCTCACAGTAAGCTCTAAACAACCTTCTAAAAAAGGGTTGCATCTTTTTGTTTTACAGCTCCTAGAATATGGGAGATCCTTATTCATTCATCAAGTCATTGAACACCTTGGAGACGTAGAGATCTTAGAAAGAAAAAGAAAAAGAAAACAAAAACCTTTGCTCTCAAAAAAGTTGAATTTACTAGAGAAAAAAGGCACATTCTAGACAGAGACATAGAAGTTCACCTAACACTTGTTGTTCACCATGGTTATTCAGGGTATGCACTAACCTGAGTCTCACGGAAGTTAGAAACAGAAATCAGAAGGAAGGTGGCCCAGCACACACAATTGTTCACTGTTCAACCTACACAACCATACACAGTGGGAATAGAAGGGCATTTCAGACACAGTCAATGAGAACTAAGTATTCTGTAAAAATCCAAGGAAATATGTGGACTTTTGTCTGGAGTAATGGGGCAAATAATGTGATATTGTATTCCTTCTAGAAAAGTTGCTCTAGTAACACTGCTGAAAATGAGCTGAAAGAAAGAAGTAGGAATCAAACAGATCAACCCAACATCTATGTTATTCCAAGAAGGACTAACAAAGATCTGAATAACAGTGATAGTGGCAGGAGATGAGAGAATATTCTAGAAGAAGATCTAATAGCCTACTGATGCAGGTGAGAAGAGAAGAAAGAGAGAGGAGTATGATCCTGATTCTGGCTGGCACAACAGGGCACACGATGGTTCTCTTCACAGAACCGATACAAAAATAGGCTGAGTATTTCTCAAGGTGGTAAATGGTGAGTTCAATTTTAATCATGTTGAACTTGGGGGGTGGTAGGAGTAGCTGTACTATTGTAAATTCAAGAAGAAAGAAGTGGCCTAGCAACATAAATCTGGTATTTACAATGATCATTGTGGCCAGTTAGACAGCTGAGATATATAAGTGCATTATTCAATGAAGAAAGAAAGAGGGCAAATGGTGGAACCCTGGATGTTACCCATTTTTAAGAGCTAGATGAGAAAGAAGCATCTATAAAGAGCATGAAACAAAGGAGGTTCTTTTGCACTCCTAAGAAACTGCTTCCCTAAATAAATGAATATGGCTAATTACACAGATTACCCTGAAAACAAATCCTTTTATTTCAGTGATACAGTTATTGCTCAGAACACTTTATTAGGTCCTCTTTCATCTTACCTCTAGACTAGCAGCATTTTCTTTTTAATATCAACAATGGTGGTGAAGCTTTATTCTTGACAATAAATGTGTTCCCTTAGAAAGAACTCAGATGTCAAGGAGATGTAACTGCCTAGCAATGATCTTTATTTTCTGTCAAGTGCACTATAAGGTGTCTGTGAAGGCGATTTCAATGTGAAGAGTTAAAAATTAAAAATAAATATCATATTTTAATTGTCTTCTAAAAGAGTATGTATTCCCCTGAAGGCACTTCTCTGAAAGGTATTTTAATAAGAAACTCTTTAATACATTTTATAGAAATATAGTCAAACCTCATATATTACTATCTGAAATAATCTGACCTCTAAATAATATTACTGACTCTACACAATTTAATGTGGCTTCTGTCTTTTATACAAACCTGTCAACTCTCTTATTAAGATTAATGACTCCATGTAAATGCAGAATTTATTTTAAAGTTTCATTAAAATTTTTACTTGCTCTTACATTCTTAGACCTTACTTTATTGCTTTTGCACGACTGGCTAATCTTAACTTGCATGAGTTGTCTATTTTATAAAGACATTCAGACATGGATATGTTACCTGTTCTGATAGTTCATTGCTCTTGGCTAACTTTTTTTTTAATTTCTATATTTAATTATCCCCATTGCAGTAACTTAAGGGTATTTATAATGTAATCTGTGGTGAAACTAATAGGTATTGATTTAATTTAGAAACAATAAATTATTTTGATCACCTCTATTATATACCTAGATACCAAGGAACTATGGTTAACGATGAATAAATTAGAATGATTTATGGCTTCTACCTTTGATCGGCTCAAAAAACATAATATGTTAGAGGCAGCACTGGACAAAAAGTCTAAATCTGTAAATAAACTACAGTATAAGTTACTATTTTTCCACCTGTCATATTAAAGAGTTTAATGTATGATATCTAGAATGCTTGGCATTCGAGATCCCAGTTATAGCAGACATGTGGTCCTAGCTTTCCAAGTCAATTCCCTTAGCATAGAGTTCAGACAATTTTGCTGCTATTATGAAAGGCCATTACATCCAGAAGGAGATCTTCTTAACCTCAAATAAATGTAAAAATAATTTATAGAAAGAAGTATCTATTCAAATTTTGATTTTAGCCTTATTATCACTTTTTCCATGGAAGGACTGATTGAAATCAATTTATTAAACATTAAAATGCATTTAAGTATAAGACTTTGAGAAGTATAACTGAAGTATGTAGAACCTTTCATTAGTGGGAAAAAGATTATTAAATGGAAAATTCAACTTAATAGGTTGCCTGGTGATCATACCACAAAACTTAAAAATGATATGTTCTCAAATCTGCATTTGGAAATGTTCAAATAAAATTTGTTATATTCTGTAACAAACAGATTGTACTAAGTGCATGCTCAGCTCCTACTAACTGTGTGATGTGATGGCTCCTCAGATAACATACTTCAGACTGTACCTATTAGTACTCCATTCACCTTCTACATTCTTTCCAAACCTCTGTGCTAGGGGATAGGGGTATAGCTTGATAGGTAGCGTCCTTGCCTTATGTGTACAAAGCCCTGGGTTCAATCCCTAGCACCACCAAGAAAGAAAAAAAAATGTGCTAGGATAATCTTTTACATTAGTTAACTATGGTGCTTAAACTTGGTGAGCTCCTGGATTATATCTATTTCGTCTAGTTAGCTCTAAGAGAGCATTTGGTAGGTCCTTGGAAATGCTGGGTCAGCATGATTAAATTGTCCAGAACTTCAAACTCTCTCCTGTTCAGTTCCTTTCTAAAAAGAAAAAAGAAGATAAAAGAAAAAATAGGGAGGAGAAAAACAAGGAAATGATGTTAACTCTGGTGCCAGTTGCTGGTGAGATGTATTTTATCTTGATCACTAAATACCTGGCTGTGACAAATTTTCAGATGACAGTCCCTTCCTCTGGATACTTACACATATTTTTGTACCTGTCACGACTTGTGTCTTCTCTTCTGCTTTTTCACCCCCAACTACTAGACATTATTTCACAATCTATTCTAGAGATTAGGCTATAGAATATTCTATAGGTAGTTTTATATTCCCCTAAATGTTGATGTTATTCAAAAACATACCAAAACCACACAGTTTAGTCAGAGGCACAGCCCTTCACAGGGCCACACAGTCATCAGAATCAACCATTAAGACACGTTAATACTGTCAAAGGGTCTCTCTCCACATAGTCACAGAATGAAATGCTGTGATTGAAAACATTCTGTTGAAATCCGTACAAATGCAGCAACAAAGGAATAAAACCATGTGATGAAGAAGTATTTGGTGCTTCTAAGTTGAGACCTATGAGGTCAGGCCTTATTCACACTGAATAATCAACAAAGGAAGTGAATGCTCCTCACATTTATGCTTGCAGGGGAAGTGTTTAATTATTGGAACACTGAATTGAAGAAGTGAATCATTTTGTTGGTTTGTGGTTTTTCAGTTCAAATGATTTCAGTCCTTTGACAAATGCTTAGGAAACACAGGATTTTATAAAAGAGAAAAAAATAGATGATAAGCCATTATACATTTATTGAGCTTAAATTATATGTCAGATACAGTGTTGATACCATCTCTGCATTTTAAGACCATATTACTGCAAGTAGATAGTCCTCAGACACATGTATCAATCAACAGTCAGTGGTTGGTTTAAATTATTTTTCCATTTTACTATCATAATTACTTTTGGAGCAGGTTTTTCATTTTGAACTGGTCTCTTAAATTTTGTGGTCATTAAAACTCAAATTTCAAGTTATCTTTCACTGACCAAAAATTCCCCTTTGCCTTAGTCCGAGGTGAGAGGGTTCTGTTGCAACCCCAATTCCATGAAACTCCAACATCAGATGGACACTGACCAGCTACATATCAGCTGAAAGGAGATGTGGTTTGGTAACAACTTCCCTATTGGTAGTGACTTTACTCAACAAGAATTTTTTTTTCTCTCCCATAACACAGGCTCAATGGAATTTGATAGTAGGGCTCATGAACATGTGAGGACTCAGCAGAACTCAGAATTCTACTTCCATGAAAGTTTCCATGCAAACTAGCAGGTGGAGAGAGTGCTGCAGAGTCTATGAAAATTAAGTGCTACCATCTAAACCTACGTGTATCCCTTCTGCTAATACCTCACTGGACAAGGAAATCCAAGACTATGTTTGAGTTCAAGTAGGGTAAAGAAATGCAATCCTGCCATACTCATAAGAAGGAGGGTAAACCTTAAGTTGTGAACAACCCTATCAATTGCCACACCCCATCTATAACCACTAAAACCTCTGGCCTCGCCCCTGCATACACAAGTATAAACGTTGGCACTCCTTGCTTCTTGGCCTTCCTCCATCATCTGGTGGATAAGGAATCAGATATGTTACAGATGATTTTCTCACTTCTTTCAACAGATCATGAGATAAGTACTAAAACTCACCTTTAACAGTTGAGAGAACAGAGACTTACAGATCTCCAGTTCCTTGCACAGAATCATACAGTGTTGAGACTAGCATTCTTAAAACCCTCAGTAAGTTTCCAATTTCTATAAGGAAATTTCAGATCTTTAATATGCTGTTCATCTTCCTCTAAGACTTTTTTATCACTGTCACATCATTTCTTATTGTCTTCAGCCCTCCCACCCTACTATACAACCATAAGAAACCTCTTGCAATTTCTTTGGGATTCATTTCTTTATGCCTTTACTCATGTGGTAACTCTTTTGAACTATTCTTCCCCATCCTCCTGATAAACACTAATTTGACTTTAAGTTGTGTTTTATAAAGTCATGTCCTTGTGAAGACTTTTCTGATTTTCCCCCCATACATAAAAGCTAAATAACCTCTCCATTTATTACATTCCCATTGTACCTTGTGCATACTTTTATCAAAATAATTTTATTGCATATTCTGTATTTTGTAACTTTCAATAGTATACTCAAGGTGCTCTAGGGATACCCCTTTTTTAATTTTAAAAAACCTTGTGCTCATTTATAAGTGAGCATCTATGTATCTATATCAATGGTTAATGCATGTGATACATGATAATATTAACTACTGAGTAAATACAGAGTAAACATGTAGCAGAGTGATAGGACATAGAATCTGGGCCCAGATTGTTTCAATCAGAATCAGACCTTTCCATTGTCTGAGCTTTTCCAAATTATCTTCTCTGTGTTTCAGTTTCTTCATTTGTAAAAATAAGGTCATCAAGCCATCTTTCAATTATTTTGATAAGGTTATTTTAAGAATCAGAAAGAACATATTTAAAGGATTTAAAAGAGTATTTGTTTTAGTAGTATTATTTAGCAATATAGTGTTAATTATTTATTATGAAAGTTGTAGTGATACTAGTAACAGAGATAATCCTTGACATCCATCTCTAATATTTGAGTCATTATAAATTTGTTTTTAAATGAAACTTGCTTCAGATGGCTGTAGGCCAAGGTTGTACCCACTGGGAAAACAATTACAATTATATTTCCAAATTAATGCATTCAAAAGACATTATAGATGTTATGGGACAGACTCATACTAAATGTTAATCTGTTATGCCCACAAATTGGATAGATGGTTAATTTTTTCCAAATTTTATCACTGTGGAATTAATTAGTTCCTGTTATTAAAGAATGTTTCCAATACCAATGGGTATGAAAGAGATAAAAAGCATTCCTAGTTAAAAAGCTATAAGGTTATAAACTTAGAATTTTCTCACTAATCATTGTATCTGTAGATAGATACTGAACAGTCTTCAAGGACAGAAAAAGTGCTTAATGGAAGAGAATTACTCAGTGTGAAAGACACCACCCTTTCCTATGTAATGTGAAGATATTCTTCCTTAAAAAATGCTTCAAAGGAACTACTTATTAGTTGTGTTTCTCTTAATTAAATAGAAAAACATTATTGCATCAAAAATTTTAAAATTACAAAACAAGGAAAAGTACCAGGCGATCCTCCATGTCTTTTCATTTGACTTACTTGTCTTTTAAATTCAAATAGTTATTGAAATCAGGTTCCATATATATTATTCAAATATTTGCTTTTATAAAACCCTGGCCATGATAAAAGATTTCTGAGTGGTAATTTGAATTTCTACTCAGTATATTTCTACAATTAAAGTCCCTGCAGTGAAATTTGAAATGAGCATCAGGAGAGAGACAAAGTTTATTTTATTGTGAATTAAGTATTTCATGGTCTGCTCATGACTAACTTGAACAAAATCTTACCTAATTTTCATGTGTAATGAAACTAGATTTTAACAAATGGCCCAAATTCCTTGCTAAACAATTTTAAGGGATAAAAACTAAAAATAAATTGATAATATGTTTAGAATCAATAAAATACTCCTTTGGTGCCTAATTTTCCTAATATAAATATTATTATTATTAAACTATAATTTTCATGTGCATTATTTATATCCTAGATGTGCATTATTTATATCCCAGAAGGCAATTCTTGCTTGAAGGGTATAAAATGTAACAAAACATGTTGCAAACAATCTATTTTGCATACTTTGTAAGAATTTTGCAAGTTATTTCTTTTATTTCATATATTACAGATATAGATGAATTTTTATTAAGGAAAACTTCATTTTTTTTCTTCCCTTTATATTTAATGAAAGATAAAAACTGGAATTCACCACAATGGATCCTTCATTTAGGGAAAAAAAGCTAAATATAACATATGGGACTTGATTTCTTTGAGAAATATGCATTTGCATTTTGATTGTTCCATTAAGGAAACTTTGGATTGCACAACTATACACTTTAAAAAAATTTGAAAAGAATATCTTAGGAAAGTTATCACTTTCAAATACATTGTTTATGGATACTACTCATAGGCAAACAGCTCAAACTTTTTTCAATCAACACGTGCCTAAAAATTCAATATCATAAATTAAGCCTGAAATTTATGAACAGTGCTGACTTACAAAGAAATGTTCAGTAACTCATTTCCTTGAACTCCAGCAAAATTTTATAATGCAATTCCAGTTACATATGAAGCCTTTTCTGACTTCTGAAATCTTAAATGATATTATGATTATGATTTCCAATAGGATATGTCACCCCTTTTACAGACCTCTTACTTAATGATGTGGTACGTACCTACGTGTGCACCTGCCTTACCTTGTCTTGGGTATTATATTGTACCTCCTTAAAGATGAGGAGTGGCATTTATCATTTTCAAACCTCACAGCATGTGGCCATGTCCTACCTAGGTGGATGCTCAATAACTGTTTCTGGCATCAAAGACTGAAGGAAAAATTCTCAAAATTCAGACTGCTGGCCTGGAGAAAACTCCCTGGTAATAATCCTCCACATCTGGAGTAGATTTTGAAACAAAATAACTTCTTAACTAAGAGGAATCCAAACAAAAGAGTACTGCCATTGACCCCCACAAGTTATCTTTTTCTCCATGCTGTTTTTAAGGATGCCAAACTTGACTGAGGAGCTTTTGTTTTTGCAAAATACAAATAAACAAACCACTGTTCCCACAAGAAAGTTTTCTGTACGTTGAAAAGATGGGAAGGCAGGTAGTGAAAACTCAGGACATGTAAATTTTGATCAGATTCCTCCAGGGCTACTGTCCTAGCATTCCAGCCTAACTAAAAGTGTAATGTGGAAGACTGATTGGATGCAAATGGCCTAGAAGTGATTCATTTTTCCTATGGATCTTTGTGACCTTGGTCAACAGTATAGCCCTTCGAGTATTAAAAGCACATTTATATCCCTGACACAGGCATTAATATATAAACATAGATCACTGGAGTAGCATTTAATAATGTAGTATTCATTATCAAAATTTAAAAATAAAAATATTTTCATTTAAACATAAAAATTTTAGTAATGATTCCAAGGTGTAACATTAAAATAGTAGCAATATGAACTTTAATTTCAAATATGAATGAGATTTTTTTGTCATATTATCCCAGCAGTTCACATAAGTTCCTTGAAAACCCAATGACTTTAGTGTTTAATTTCAGAATACTTTTTTTCTTTTCAGCTTTTGAGGGTGTAAAATATCTGTTTAAGTCAAAGAAGTAGTCAAGAAAACAAGAAGGAATTTAAATACATTGACTACTACTCTCCAGAGACTTTGCGAGGTGCTTTGAAATGCTGACAATTCTGACAAGAACCCTTTGAGAAAAGCAATACAAACACATTTTACAGATGAGAAAGCTAAGGATCTGTGGAGTCAGCAAACTGAGGCACAATTTAATTCACTTCCTAGTGAGATTGTAAACCAAGTCTACATGCTCTGAAATTCACACTCTCTGATACTGCTGTTTATCAAGGATTTCCAAGTGATGGGTCTTTAGGCCAAATCCAGCCTCCTTAGCCAATAAGCTAAGAATGATTTTACAATTTTAAATGATTTTTAAATACAAAAGAATTCAATTTTCTGATACATAAAACCATATCACTCAAGTTTTAGTGTCCACAAATAAGGTTCTATTGGGATATTCATTTAAGTGCTATCCACATTCCTTTCCATGCTACAACATCAGAGCCCAATAGTTGCAATAGAGATTGTGTGGGCTGAAAAGCTGAACATGTTTATTATTTGGCCCATTCCAAGAGTGTTTGCAGACCCTAGTTTTATACTGTTATTTCCTCCTTAATACAAGTTTATGTCTGTAGATGTCGTCTAAATATAAAGTGGAGGATAGGAAAAATAAAATGTAAAAAGTATTTTTCTGAAGATGCTGATTAAACAGCAGTAATGCATCAGACATCAATCATTCTCTCTGCATCTTCCTTTCCACGTAATTTAGAGTTCATTGGTTTGAAAGGTTCCTTAAAGGTTTGCAGCACTTAATACATGCATGCATTAAACCTCTCAAGTTTACTTGGCCTAAGTGTTGTGAAAAAGATCTTGGAGGCAATTTATCATGAAAGAATTTGTCACTGATTCACTTTTTTTAGATGTGTTGTGCAGCAGAACAGAGAAGGGGACAGTGACAAGTCTGACCGAAAAATACTGGAACTAAGAAGATGTGTGATCTGTATGAAGCATGTCCCATCCTGAAGCCCAACCTCACCTCACCCACCTCCAGCAACCAAATTTTGTGGAGTTTGAAGCTTATGCAATATGAGGGGCCTGCTTTACAAAAAAATTACAAAGATACAAATACAAAATTAGACATAAGATTTTAGAAAAGGAGACTAGACAAGTGAGAGGCTCTAAAATTTAAGCTTCATTAGCATCAGGAAGATCATCTTTTGTACTAACAGAAAAGAGAGGAGTGGAGGCCTCATAGAGAGAGGGCAGCTATATTTGTCAATAAATCACAATGCAAAAATGTCAATTTTATTGATTCAATTACAAAGCCAAGATTCCATATTGTAGTAAAATCCTGAAATAAGAAAGTACCTATTTGGGTTTGTTTTTTTTTTTTTTTTTTTTAAGAAAAATATCCAAATGAGGAACAAATTTAGTCCCCAAAAGAGATGGCTACAGAAGTTCAATTCTTCCATTTCACTTCAGTCCACTTCTGCTCTGCTTTCTCTCCATCCTTTTTGAGGTTTAAACTCAGAAGTCAGAACTAGGAACTAGGAGCTCTCTTCAGAACTCACTGTATATAGAAAGCTTCAGAAGAGCAGCCCAGTTCCCAGTAGCCTGATTCCTAAATCTACTCAGGATAAGTGCCAGAAATTCCTGCGAACACTTTCTATCCTCTTTTCTTTACTTACTTCCAAATTTTTCCCTCACTGTATTCACATTGATTCCAGATTTCTTCTAATACAAGATGTATTTGTGGGAAGTAGTTAAGTAGACTCTAAGGACTGCAGCCAGGATGAAACAGGAAAGAAAGTGGACCAGATGGCAGGAAAGTAAGTGTTAGCCTAGGTCTGGGTTGAAGCCAGATCTGAGAAAGCAACAGAGTTGGAAGGTCTGAAGTAAAAGAACCAGTGACGATCCTACTGATAGAAGTGGTCACTGTTACCACCAGGAAAGAAAATGAAAGGGTTTGCTGCCTATAATTCCTTTGAGCAGAGCAAATACTTTCAAATGTCAAAGGGAAGCATGGAATAAATGGAATAAAGGACAGAATATAGGCTGAAGGCATGATGAGAATTTGGCCTGGAGGCTAATCTCTCTACTTATCAGCTGTTGAAGTTCCCCCAAATCAAGATTTTTTTTTAATTTTCATTTTTAAATTTGTTCTAATTAGTTATATATAATAGCAGAATACATTTTGATTCACTGTATACAAACAGAGCACAACTTTTCATTTCTCTGGTTGTACACAACAGAGTCATACCACACATGCAGTCATACATGTACCTAGTGTAAGGATGTTCATCTCATTCCACCATCTTTCCTGCCCCCATGTCTCCCCCCCTTCCTTCCCTCCCCTTTGCCCAAATTTCCTTCATTCTCCCCCCCACACACAAACCCCATTATGGATTAGCATTCACTTATCAGAGAGAACATTCAGCCTTTGATTTGGGGGGATTGGCTTACTTTGCTTAGCATGATATTCTCCAACTAAATCCATTTACCTGCAAATGCCATAATTTTATTCTCTATTAATGCTGAGTAATATTCCATTGTATATATATACCAAAGTTTCTTTATTCATTCATCTATTGAAGGGCATCTAGGTTGGTTCCACAGTTTAGCTACTGTGAATTAAGCTGTTATGAACATTGATGTGGCTGTGTCACTACAGTATGCTGATTTTAAGTCCTTTGGGTATAGACTGAGGAGTGGGATAGCTGGGTCAAATGGTGGTTCCATTTCAAGTTTTCTGAGGAATCTCCATACTGCTTTCCAGATTGGTTGTACCACCAGCAATTTGCAGTGCCACCAGCAATGTATGAGTGTACCTTTTTCTCCACATCCTCACCAACACTTATTGTTGCTTGTATTTTTGATAATTGCCATTCTGACTGGAGTGAAATTAGATCTTAGAGTAGTTTTGACCAAATCAAGATTTTAAAAAGTCTATCAGATATTAATAATTATTCCTCTAAAAGATAGGTATTATCAGCAAGAAATGAGAAAGGCTCAGTACCATTTCTGACTCAACCACATTGGAGGGCATTAGGCACCATCAGCTTCAGAATATTACTTTTTTTAGAAACATCTATAATCAGTGTTACTTGGAATTTTCAAGGTTTCTGACTTTCTTCCTGAGCCCCATACAAACAGCCTGCCCAAGGTTGCCCTGGGGACTGGCCCAGCCTTCTGGATTTGTATCTGTGCTGAGTATTATCTACTTGTTACACCCACTTAGACTTCATCTTGACCCTCTCTAACCACTAGCAGCCATCTGCAGGAGAGCAGAAGAGGAAGGAGAGAGATTTCCAGTTTTTTGTCCCCCAGCTTTCTTGCTGCCAAGTCTTATTTCAGCAACTACAGCTCCTCTAGGTGGTGCCTCTTTGGCAGCTCCAGGTCTCTCTAAGATCCAAGAGGGACGCTCTTTCC
Organism: Geosciurus inauris; assembly: GCA_004024805.1. Lineage (NCBI taxonomy): Eukaryota > Metazoa > Chordata > Mammalia > Rodentia > Sciuridae > Geosciurus > Geosciurus inauris. The sequence goes on along the minus strand of PVHX01001163.1, from coordinate 29,396 downwards.
TCTATTTCCCCTACACTCCCAAGGCAGGTAATGACTTCCTAAACTGCTATTCTCTGGACACCTTACTCAATATTCATGTTTATTCTTTTAAATAGTGCCTTCACTTCTGCCCATATTCCTTTAAATAGATCCATGGCTAAATTATCTTTATTCAAACCATTTGAATTAAACTCCTCTAAGGCCCTTCTAATGCAGACTCTATGTCTAAAAGAGCTGATGTTGTCTGTAGTCTGTGATTAGCAATATTGGATCTAGGTAAATGTGTCAATAATGAAATTATTTTGTAAACTAATCCATCAGGGTTTATTAGCAATGGTTCTCTTCTTTCTCCAAGACAAGATCTTCAGAAAACAAACAAACAAACACATCTAACAGTTATGAGGAATAAGACAGTCTTAGAAGGAATCAAACCAGCACTGACCATTCTTGGGTAACAGATATTCCAGTCACATCCTCCTCCTGTCTGGAAATTTTATCTTGTAGGAATGAGGGTTATATTTTTTACTGAATGACACAATAACACACAACCTGCTTTATTATACATTATGTATAAAAATAACCTAGCTTCCACTGACTTCATTGTATATATTACTAGATTTTGTACTTGTCAGGCAATCCAATTTTTTTTACTTTTCAATTTAATGAAGTTATTTAAAATTTCATAGATATAAAATAATTAATATAGACATCAAAAATCTTATTTTAACATCAAACCTTGTTTGAAAATTCATTTATATTTCATGTAAAGGAGGACATTGGTTAACTATAATTATTACCAGTTCTATACATATTAAGAAATAAGAAAAGTTAAAAAGTTATAAAAAAGATAAAATAAAATTATAATTTTATTATAATTCATTATTATAATTTACAATTATAATTATAAAATTATAGTTTATAATTTTAGGGCATGTTGTGGTTTGAGCTTGTGTTTTGAAAGCATGGTCTCTAGTGAAGCAAAATTCAGAGGTGGGGCTTTTAGGCAATGATTAGACCATACAATGTATTAATCTATTTGGTGGGTGAATACACTGATAGTTGAATGGATTGGGAGGTGGGACCAACTTTGAGAGACCAGGTCTTGAGAGGATGCTCTGGAAGGAATTCCCTAGTGCCTCTCTTCTTCTTCTTCTCCCTCCTCCTCCTCCTCTTCTTCCTCCTCCTTCTCCCCCCCTCCCCCCCGCCCTTTCCTACTGCCATTAGATGAACAACTTTCCTCCACCACACCCTTCCACCATGATGTTCTGCCTTAGGGCAAGCCAACTATGGACTGAATCCTATGAAACCGTGAGTCAAAATACGTCTTTTCATCTCTAAATTGTTCTTGTCAGAATTAAAATCATAGTCAAGTTTTTTTATAATTTCTATGCCCTGTGATATTAATACAAAAAAAGTAATTTTAACTTGAAAATATTGCAATGAGCCATCTATTTTTAACTGCTAGGAACACAAAAAACATTAGTTCTAGATCTAGATCCAGAAGAAGGATGAAGAAGATATCATCACCAAGATGATGGTGAACTTGACACAATTCCTTACTTGGTCATCTTTGCTATCCAATTCTTCCTTTATCAACCTTCTTCAACAGTCTAATGTAAGTACACCCGTCAGTCTTTCCCTGTGCTCTTAGGTGCCTTTCAGATGTTATCAGGGATGAAAGAACCAGTGTATACACAAAACCAACTAGTCCAATGTTCAGGGGAAGAAGGATTACATGGGACCTCCATAGGAGTCATGCATCAGTTGTGGCCACGGTATAACCCTCATGGACCCTGGAGACTTTACAGCCCTAGATCTTATAGTAGCTTTTTACACATTCTCTAGAGCTCATCCCTGAAGAGAAGTGGGCGGACTATTATGCTCAGTATTGCTGACCACCTCCTCACTGAGGTGATTTCAATCATGTTACCAAGGGCATCATCTGATTTTCTAGTACTTAGGGTCACATTTGAAAAAATTAAGATCAGAGAAGATGAAAGAGGTTTTGTTTGAGTGTTTGCTTGCTTGTTTGTTTTTCTTTTGCAGAGTAGAGCAAGCGGCAAAATCACATATAATAAGGCCTATTTTGGCCCATGCGCAGATCATCTCCTGGTTTTACACCAAGAGTACATTTGTTGTTCTCATATACAGTATAAACACTCCAAGCACAAGTTTAGAAATGAAGAGAATAAATTTGGTTGAAAAACTCCCATGGACTTCCTCTCTTTTCAGTATGCCCTGCTTCAAACAGTACAACTTTTCAATGCTACTCAATTAAGAATTACAATTTTCTAGATGTCTGATTAAACCAAAGAGTTGTCATTATTGGTTGCAAATGTTGATATAACATGGAATTTGTAAAATATCATTTCCAGCCCTTGGACAGTGTTGTACAATTTTAATAGTTAAGCCTTAATTTAAGAATCAAGGGATCTCACATCATTTAGATTTCAGGAGTTTTATGAAATCAGACTCACAACACAGTCTCTCTTCTTGTGCAACAGCAATGAGCTTGAGATGGGGAGAACACCACTCCCTTTAAGTATACATCCATTGTTTTGTGCCATTATCTTAATGCCAATGATTCACCAAACACAACCATGTTCAGGCTAATCAAATACCTTCAATTAATAAATATAAGAATCAGGATACAAAACTAAATCATGCTTGCTTATAATCATTTGGTGGTGAATTATAACCAAGGATTTGGAGGTTTCTTAGAAAACTTATGCATCGGTTTGGTTAGCTTTTTCACCACTGTGGCCAAATGATCTGGCAAGAATGATTTTAGAGGAGGAAAATTAACTTTTGGCTAATGGTTTTAGAGGTCTCATTCCATAGACAACCAGCTCCATTGCTCTCAGCCTGAAGAGAAGCAGAAATCAGGGCAGAAGGGTGTGGTAGAGAAAAACATCTCAGGTTGTGGAATCAGGAAGCAGAGAAGGACTTTATACATCAGGGATAAAAGACACACCCTTCTTTAAAAGGTACTCCCAATGACCCACCTCCATCAGCCACACCCTACCTGCCTAATGTTACCACCCAATTAATCCCTTTTAGTGGGTTAATGTACTGATTAGGTTAAAGCTCTCATAACCCAACAATTTCACTTCTAAACTTTCTTGCATTCTCATGCAAGAGCTTTGCAGGGGGGTGGGGGGGCATATCTGAACCATAGTATGCATAGAGAAGAAAAAGTTTGGCATCTTGAGATTGTCTACTGAGCTGAAAGCTGTCGTCTCTTCTCTGCTTTTGCCTAAAGAACTGGAACGTTCACATGTTCACTTGGACAGAGACAGATGGCTGCCCACACATTCTCCCTAGGCTTAACACTTGTTCTCCTAATACTGACCACCCAAGGTGTTTGGCCCACCATGTGTGGATCTGTGGTATCTTCTTATCTGTACAATTTTATGACAAGTGACTGAATAAATTTACACTATGCTTCCTGGGGCGATTCATTTGGTACCTAAGTATTACAGGTCACCATCTGTACTAGTCAGGATAGGCTAGGCTACACTGTAGTAACAAATATCACCTTATTTTCAGTGACTTACATGAATTTTTTTTTTAAATTTTGCTCCACTCACCCTGAGTGTCCAAATAGACCAGAATAGGGTTCAGCACACTTGCTGTTACAATCATGCACCTGGAAAAAGAAATTTAGAGTTAAGCACCTAAACTTAAATCCTTCTACCAGGAATGGACTCTTCATGTCTGCTCTGATTTTGTTAGACACTGCAGGTCAATAGTCATGCCTTAATAACTTCAAGTACAGAAATAGACTTCAGAGAAGGGAGTGAGGAAGTGTAATTTAACTATATGCCCAGAGAAATTTCAGGAAAAGAAATATTTTGTAGTTTTGTTTTTGGTTTTTTTTTTTTTTTTTCCTTTGGTACCAGGGATTGAACTCAGGGGTTCTCCACCACTGAGCCACATCACCAGCCCTAATGTTGCTTAGTGCCTCAGCCATTGCTGAGGCTGGCTTTGAACTTGGGATTCTCCTGCCTCAGCCTCCTGAGCCACTGGGATTACAGGTGTGTGCCATCATGCCCAGTTTATTTTTGTAGTTTTAAAATCAAAATAATCAGAATTTATTACACCTTATTTATGTTTGCAAACTCTGTAAGGTATTCTTCAAATACTTTTCCTCTCTACTTCTACAAAGTCCCTATTTAGGATCACTAAAGGTTACAATAGCATACTTATCCATATACCATCCTGCACTGCTCAGCCCATAAAACCAAAAAGCCTGGCATGCCTATAGGTCTTTGCTATACAGGGTGGTTCTTTCTACCCAAGGATGTCATGCTTTTTGTCACGTGACCTTGAAAGTCAAATATCCCTTAATTGTACAAAGACCATTCATAATTGAAGGTAAACTAGTAAAGGGATATGAGTTCTTTGTGACAGAGTTAAGAGATGTTCGCAGAGCACATCTCACCTTTGAGATTACAGTGAGATAAATGGGTCATTGGAACTGCCATTCAGTTTCCCTGAGAAGTGGTGTGACTTTATGCCTTGAAAGCAGGGTTTGGTGATTTTCTGTATTTACTGCCACTCTTTGTCCTTATATCACTCACTCTAACCATGATCTTCTGCATAGACATCACCATCCTTTGCATTGCTTCTTCCTTTGGCAGACTTACTGTATGCCAAACATCAGATTTAGAACTCACTGACTTACAATATTAAATATTGTATTTAACATCAGAAAATCCATAAACTCCTTCTTATAACCTACAATAAAGCCTACCCCATAAGCCAGGTAAGCCATCTTTCTTTTCTAATTAGTTTTGCTTAACAACATCCTGCCCCAGATATAAAAATTTGAATTTTAATTATCATTGAAATATTCTTAGTATAGGAAATTATCAATAATGGCACTTGATAAAGGATAAAATAGTAATTACACAGATCCTGGGAGGAGTGGAGAGAAGGGAGACGTGGAAAGAGGACTACTAATGGGTACAGTAATGCAGTTGGATAAGAGGTACAACTTCTTATGTTCCATAGCACAGTAGAATAACTGTGGTTGACAACACTTAATTGGATAGCTCAAAACAGCAAAGAGAGAGGACTTTAAATGCTCCTAACACACACACAAATGATATATGCTTCAGCTGACATCCATGTCAATTATCCTGATCTGATCATTGCATATTGTATACATGTATTGAATTGCTGCATGGGAAAATTCTTATGTGTTGATTAAAAAGGTATTATCAAAAATTCAAATATTAGAAAAGATACTTGAAAGAGCATTTCAATTTCAGCTGTTATAAAATCAAATGAATTATTTGGAATAACTAAACCCATCCTATACAGTAAGCACTCTATAATGTATTATAAAGAATCTAGCAGCCCAAGAGTACTGAAAACCATGAAATAACATGACAAAGTTTCCTGAAATTTTATTTCTAATCCAAACTCAACAACTATAAACATAATTATATTAAAACTACAAAATTAAATGAAATATTATGGGTTTCTGGTGTGTCAATTTAGTTTAACTGGAACCCGGTTTCCACATTTGTCTTCCATATAGCTTTCCAAGTTAAAATTGACCACAAATGAAATTTGCATATGTTGTGAAGCAGGGCCAGGAAACAGCACTGAGGCTTATCCCCCAAAGGTGAGTGGGAGTTCAGGGCTGTTGCAGCTTATGCATGTTGCTGCTGATCTGCTGGTTTATCTTTTTGGGAGGAGCAGCCAGGCCTAAATCTTCTCTAACTCCTGCCAGATCTATTCTTTCAGCTTCTTCAGCAGCTAGGCCTGGTGAACATGAAGTTTGGTAGTCAGGAGTACAGGCTTATCCCCTCAACACCTGCAGCACTAGGGAGGGAGGCAATGAGACACAGTGGTTCCAATTTGCCTTTGCTTTTCCCATTTTACATCTGTCACTCTTTCCCAGAGGTCTGTTCTGCCAACTTCAGACATAATCCTTCCAGCAAATAAAACAGTCTTCAATAGAATATTTAACAAATACCTCAGTGCATGTGGTCAATCCCTATAAAAAATACTTTATTTTACTCATTGTAGTATTACTTCTCTACTTCCCTAACACATACATGTTTACAATAAAATGGTGTGCTTATAAATCGCAAACTGCTTAGTTGCCCTAGTAGAATACATTAATTTTCTTATGCTTTTGGGATAAGAAACTCTGATAAATACATACTATAAACCCAACTGCTTAACTTCCTTTTAAAAGACTCAGAGAATATAGGAAACATTTCTCAATGATATATATTAGAATTTTAAAGCTAACTTTCAACATCTTCTAACCAATACATTTGTTAATGTTGATACGAGTAGTTAAAATTTGGTCTCAATATTGCCCACTAAAGTCTGTATTTTGTATTATTCAGATGTCTCATATTTTTGTAAATGATTTTCCCACTCCATGCCAACCTTACATCACAGCATGTAAAAATAAATTGAATTTCTAACAATTCAAATTATTAATAATTTATGCTTCATTATCTACTAAATTTTGAAATAAGTATTTGCTTATTTCATGAAAATTTGACTAAAACACTACATATATTCATGTAAATAAATTGAGTTTCTAACAATTCGAATTATTACAATTTATGCTTTATTATCTACTACATTTTGAAATAAGTATTTGCTTCCTGTTTGCTGTTCAAATGCTTGCCATTAAATGCTTACTACCTAGGAATGTGATAATCCGCTCAGCTCAAAGTCTCTTTCTCTCTGACCAGGGAATTTTTGTGATCTGAATTTTTCAGGACACCACAGCCCTTTTGTAATACAGACCAAATTAAGTTCAAGTTATTTAAGATGCTTATATTCGAATATTGATGTTTCCTAGATAATGCTAATCAACATCTCTCCTGAAAACAGACATTGGAAGAGTAATTTTTATTTTTATTTTATTTAGTTTTGAGGAGTTGATAATCATATTATTTACTAAAATCTGGAAGCTGAATATATATAACACATGTCCACTGATTCCTGGGCTATGCAGATAACATTTGATCCATAGTGAAAACTTTTTGTGCATATTTCCTAAGACTTATATTTTGTCTTTTTATGTGACAATTTTTCCATCACTTTTGTATTTGTGGGTATAAATACTCTTGTACATATATTTGAAGCTTTCTACATGCTATGGTTTAAATATTAGGTGTCCCCAAAAGCATGTGTGAGATAACGCAAGAAAGGTTAGAAGTGAAATAATTAGGTTATGAAAGCCTTAACCTAATTAGTGCATTAATCCATTGGTAGAAATTACCTGGGTGGTAACTCTAGGCAGGTAGGGTGTGGTTGTGGAGGCATGCCTTTGGGGTTTATATTTTGTCAGAGTGAGGAGAGCTCTCTCTCTCTCTGCTTCCTTAGGTGATATCTTGAACTGCTTTGCTCTATCACAGTCTTTTGCCATGATATTCTGCTTTACCTGGAGTTCCGAGGAATGGAACCGGCCATCTATGGACTGTAACTTCTGAAACCATGAGTCCAAAAATAAACTTTTATTCCTTAAAATTGTTCTTGTTGGGTCTTTTGTTCACAGCAATGAAAAAGTTGACTAAAACACTAATATACTCACGTAAAACCTGCATAACTACTATCTGTTCTATAAGTTGGGGGCTTTAATAACAATAGAATCTGGAGCTATAGGTCATGTATGCACTTGTATATCCACGGTGCATTACTCAAGTTACTAGTCCATTTGGGGTTTGGGAGGACTAAAAAGATCTAAAAATATACAAAATACCTATGAAATTATTACTAAAAATTACCAACAAATTGTGGATTTTTTTCCTGAATTCTTATTCTGTCTTCCCTCTCCTTTTGTTTCTGACCTTCTGTCAGGTCCTCCAAAATTGACTTGAAGTGTGCAAGTTCCAACAAATTCTCCCTTGATATCACCAGCATACAGAAGAAAGCACTTAGAGATAAAGCAACAATGAAGTCAAAACTCTGTCTTTACAAGAAGCATTGGAATTTCGGAAATAAAAGACCCTTGGAATTATTATTACCATCCCTGATATTTCAAAGATTTCTGTTGCTTTCTACAAATCTATAATTTTTTAAAAAACAATGTAGAAGAGCACAAAAAACACAGAATCTCTTCAAACACATAAAAACAAATGGTCGTATTTTAACTAAAATTTTAAAAAAAAGAAAAACATTTTAATATTTCAAATATCATCCCACAGTTTTCTCTCTCTACATAACATTTGCTACTGTTTGCCAATTGCATGACATCTACCTTCCTTACTAAGAGAATTCTAATTTTGTGCAGATGGCAAATAAGGCCCAGCCCCAGGAGAGGAACACAAATTGTCCTAAACCATCATGGTCATTCCATTACTGTTTGCTGGTAATTTAGGAGTTACACTAGATGTTCACTCATGTCTTTCACTCACCAACTATTAAGTACTTGCTGTGTGCCCAAAACTATAAATAGCAACAGACAGTGTCATTAAAATCCTGCTTTTTGTGGAACTTTGACTCTAATGAGAGAAAGACAGTAATAAAATGAAAAGATACAATATTATGGAAGATGTCATGGAAAGAGAAGAACACAAAATCATTAAATTGGAATAGAGGTTGCTGTGTGAAGACTTAATATACATGAGGAAAGAATATGATGATATCTGAGAAGTAGAATTTCAAGTGAGAAATCTCAGGAAAAGGCACAGAGATGGGATGGGGATATAGCTCAGTTGGTAGAGTGCTTTCCTTACATGCACAAGTCCCTGGGTTCAATTCCTAGTACCATAAAAAAAGGCACATTTCTGCTATGTTAGAGATTAGAAGTGAGTGTGGGGAGATTTGAATGGATGTGAGAGTAAATAAGTGAAAAGAAAGATATTTCCTAGATTGTGTAGACATATTGGCTCTTTTCTCTCAGCAAGAGGGATATCCAATGGGAAATTTGGGCAGATGACTAATATGATTTGACTTCAATTTTTAGTGTTCATTTTGATTATGGAGATGGGAATAGACTCAGAAATCAAGGTAAATATGGATGAAGGAATACAAATTAAGAGTTTATTCCAATCATCTGTTTTAGAGAATTGAATACCTTGGACCAGGAGTAATAAGGTAGTGAGAAAGGTTCTTGAAGGTGGAGCAACATTATTTGCTTATGGATTACATAAGAAGTGTGAAAACAAAAGAGAAATGATTCCAAAGTCTTCATCTTGACCAACTAGAACTAAACCATTGACTTTTACTAATATGGTAAAGTTTGGAAGAAGAGGAATAAAGGATTTTAGTTTGGGTTATGCTCAACTTGAGAAGCTAGTGATGCTCACTAGATATCAATAGAATCATCCAAAAGGCTGTCAGACAGATGAATACATTTTAGACAAAGAATTTGGCTATATGTATGAAGTTGGGAGTTACTAAGGTGTGGAGAATGGGTGAAATCACCAGTGGAATGAGTACCACTACTATACAGAAGTGGTCCAAGAACTAAACCTTAAAGTTCTCCAAAATTAATGTATCCAAAGGATGAGGAACCAGAGAAGAAAACTGAGAAACAATCAATATAAAAAGTACAAAGATCATGAAGCCAAAGGAAGACTTCATTTCAAACAAATGGTAGTCTACTCTGACAAACAATACTGAAAATTTACATAAGATCTGATAATTAGTCATTGAATTTAGCAAAGTAACTGTTCCTCATAACTTCATAAGAGGACTTTGGGTGAAGTGATGGGGATAAAGCTTAATTAAAATTGTTTCATGACAGAATCAATCAGAAGACTGAACACAGTAAGTACAGTCAGCAATTTCAAGAAACTTTAAAAAGTCATAGAGAAAAGGTAAAGTTGCTTTAGAGGAAGAATAGTCAAGATAGTTATATTTTACATTATTTTCAAGATCTTAAAAAATAATAGCAGTTTACATGACAACAGAAATTGTCCAAGAGAGGGCAACAGTGATAATGTAGTAAATGAAAGGAAGTATTTCTAGAATATACCTGGGTAGGCAAATGGAAATATCAATATTGGCCTTAGATAATAGAATATTCAATTGGTCCATAATGATTGGCATGTGAGTATATGAGCACAAATGCAAGTAAATGGATCAAAATGTCCATGTCAACAGTTAAGTCTGCATTTATGAAATCAAGGTGAAATAACATCTTTTAATTGCTTAATATTTTCTAATTGCTTACAAGTTCATATGAAATTGTGTGGAATGATTTAAATATTCAATGAATAAGACAATTTTTATAGAAATCATGCATTGCACCACATCATTTTAAAGGCACTAGACAATGGTGACAATTTCCTACTTCTGTAAAAGTGTGGAGAAATACAAAAATATCACAGAGTACATACCAAAGCCAGCTTTAATGGAGAAACTGAGTCAAGTTCAGTGAGAATAGGCATCTAGCCCATATTCTCTCCATATCCATGGACACAGGGTAGAAGATGGGTTTGAGGCCATCCAGTGGATTATTTAAACCTGTCATTACAAATTCATCTCTCATTCAGTTTTTTCCTTACATATTCAGCTTCTGAGAAACACCCTCAGAAAAAAAACTACACCAACATTCCTGTATATACAGATTTATTCCCCATACTCCAGCCTCAGTCCTAAATATCCTTTACCGTTTCTCCTAACTTACCAATATTTTAAGACTGTAAACAAAATGCCATTTCTTCAATACCTTGCTACAAATGAAATATATCATATTAGGGCTTATATGTACGTTACTTATGAGTCTACTTATGATTTTTTTCTTCCAAATAGAAATCATTGATTTAGTTAATATTTTGAGGACCAAATATGGAGGAGGTATTGTGCCAGGTACTGAGGTTATATATACAAAATAAAGACATAGTCTGCCACTCAGGAAGGGTTTTTTCATGCACACCTTCTCTACAAACTGTTAATGCCTGATTTATTTTTGTATTATATATATAGAACTTCCCATACTATCTTTAACACATGAAGTATTCACTAAAATTTGTTGAAAAAACCACATCTCAGTGTCTAGAGATGAGAAAGGGAACCTAAAAGATGTACAGTGCCATATGCTAGGCCTTGTGTAGGTAGTCACTTTTATATAATCCTGTTAATTACACATGAAATAATTTCAGTAATATAGTAAAATTAGTATGTTTCCATGAAAGTGGTAGGCATTTTTAATGTAACCATTAAGAAGCAGACTGAAAAAAGTAACCTGTAAATAGATGCAGATAATAAAAGAAAAACAGAACTTGGGATTAAGCGAAACACATTTGGAATAATGCAGCCAGATAAGCTGTCTTGGTAAACACATCTTAATACACTGTGTCTCAGTGGACAATGCAATCCTTTCCCTGTACACTAACTTGTTTCTGTTTTTAAAAACTTTATATACATGCAGAATAAATTCCTAAGGAAGTTTATTAATTCGTGCATGTTAAAGGAGTAACTCATTTCCTCTGTTTTTCAAGACATCAATTCCACAAAACAAAGATATCATTAAGTAATTATATTTTAGACTTACAATACTTTATTCTGGCTTACTGCTAGATAAAACTGCATATTTTTTCATAAAACAGTGCTCAAACTTCACATTATTATGTGTTATTTTGAAGGTGGGATGAAATCTTTAGAAGGAAGGTCAAAATACAAATACAAGTCATTACTGATTATTGTGCTCGAATAGCTGAATTAACATGCTGCAGGCATTGTAACCTAAATCATAACCCAATTGAACTGATTATAAAGAGACACTGATAAATGAGCTGTTTTAATAAGCATATATTTATGAATTTGTTATCAGAGTTTCTTCCATTAAAGTAAAATAATTAGGATCCTGAATCAGATCAAGATGACAGGGCTGCCAAGCAACATCTTTTCTTTCAGAAGAGAACATGAGAGTGTTTGGAAGAAAGTGAGGCGATATTCTTTAATGAACACAGATTCTCTTTCAAATTATTCCATTGCTCAAAGAACGACAGTTATTTAATAAAAAAGGCCAAGCTGTAAACATCAGTCACAGTTTCATTCCTTATATGCAAAAAGGCAATGAACAGGAGCTATTTCCACTTTGGCATTTAGAATGTTTTGTCTTGGAGTAGCGGCTATAAAGTCGAGAGGATCATTTTGTTATGAGCACCCAAGTGAAAACTACTATTTGATTGCCATTTGCTAATGAGTTATATTAGAAGAAGAGCCAAAGTGTATAAAGGAAAATCCATAAATCCATTCCAAGTGCTCAGGTCTCTGAGGTCACCAGGACTCTGAGCCTCAAAGCTGTCCTACCGATGTGGCCAGGCAGATTTCCCTGTCACACCCAGGTGCCACAATGACAGACGCTGTGGAAGCACACAGATGGCACTTCAGTCTCACCAGGCTCTCTAGGTATCCTTCATCCATTTTCCTCCTTTAACCCCAGATCCAGAACTCAGGTCAACACGCTTTACTTCTCATCAATGTTTTTGCGGTTAGTATAGGAACTAACATTTTACTAGCATTCCATTAGAAAAGAATTGATTGTCTCCTTTAAAATAGGTGAAAAAATGCTGAAATTTCTGAAATAATTATAATTTAATATTTTGATATGTCAGCACTCTAATAAAATTGAATCATACTTCAAAGGTTCATATTCAAGTCCTATTCATCTAGTACTAAATTATATAGATAAAATATCTATTATATATTATGTGTAACCTATAATGGACCTAATGTGTTGACTATAAAATTACATAGATAGACGTTCATATACACAATGTTGATCCATAAGGGAAACTGAGGAACAAATTGATAAAGATACGGAGAAGTTATTTGGGCTGATCATAGTTATAACTTTGGCGACATAAATTCAAGCAGGTTGAACTTGTTCTCTGGGGTCTTACAGACTTTATATACATGTCAAAGGCAAAAAACATGAGTGGGGTTGGGAATTACATTGGTTAGTTTTCTAGAATTTACATTGGTTCAGACAGGGTAGAAAACTGTCCTCTTAGAAATGCAAAGGGGAAGAATATTCATAAAAGCAGTTTTCAAAAAGTCACAGGGAAGGACAAGAACAAGGACATGCCTGGGCAAGAAGAAGAGTTAGGGTTTGATGACCCTGGTGGGTAGAATATTTAATTTTAATGAAAACTATAGCTCCCAGCTATTAGGATGCAGCAAGTTTGGGTCTGACAGAGTTTCAATAGGTGCTGGTTAAAGAATGTGCAGCATACAAAAAATCAGAAGTTTATTTGGAGGTAGATGTGTCAAGAGCCTGTTCTCTCATGTCCTCCTGGCCTTGTATTTTGGGACACTCCAATCTGCCTTTATCTGTTTGATTTTAATTTTCTATGATATTCACATGGATAAAATAATATGTATGGAGATATATGTGTATATTTTTCAAAGGTATCGATATAAACTATCTCTACATTCTGCTTAAATAAAGAAATTTTATACATATTTCAGAGATTTAATATGTATTTATGGCCAGAAAGTCAAAATTCTTGCAATTTCTCCTCATGAAAGATGTGTTCAGTATAGCTTCTAGATTGTTTTCCTTTGACAGACAAGGGAAAATGGAATTGTAACTGATCAATAGGATATATAAGGACAATTTAGTTTTTAGTTTCATGTTAAAATATTTTTAATTCAAACTTTATTTATATATTTTGACTTGTATCACATGGCCAATTCCTCAAGCAATGCCATTAAAAATGTATGACTCTCCATCTGGTTTACTTCTCCTGAATTTTTAAAAGTAAACCATAAAACTGAACCTAATAGAGTATTGAATTTTCACAGTGAATTGAACTATGTTTTAAAAACAAAACTAAGACTTTTCTCATATGTGATAGAACTGAAAAGATAGATCTAACTAAGTTGTTGCAAAGTAATTAAGATAGCAGGAGGAGATTCAGTGAGGAACAGTGAGGGGAAAGTTAGTGGGACAAAAACAATTTTAGTTGAAATTCTTTAATAATCTGGCTAAAATTATATAAGCTAGAGACACTATTAGACTTCAGGTTCTTACCATTTGCTTAACACTACAGCCAGTGCAATTCTTTAAATCATATTCAGAAAGTAAAAACGAACTAACAGCCCCAAATCCTTAGGATGAAATATATGAGACAAAATAGCCATTTGTGTTGCGTTCCTAATGAATGTCCTGTGAGGGGGGGAAGGGGGCGCATGCGTGCGTAAGAGAAATGGCACACAGTTCTCTATATCTTTAAAGATTTCTTTGCTATACACTAAAACCTAAGCATATTTCTCTTTCATGTTGAGTCTTAGAATAGCAATCTCTTTGGAGACTGGTTGTCTGAAACTCTCTCCTGCATGACCATTCAGGCTTATCCATAATCCAGCTAAAGCTGAGTCATTGATTGACACTAGGCACTGGGGCAGGTAGATGAATTTCTCTGGTTTAAAGTTTAATGGAACAGATCTTTTGATCTCTGATTCTATAAGGAATCTGAAGTTCATTTTCTCCCTCAGGTTTCTTTGGTGCTAGTACATTGTCACATTCGGATCTCATTTTCATGAGCAGAATGTAATATGGTGAGGTCAGCATTGCTAAACTAATACAGCGATTTACATTCATATTTCATGGGATGTTAACTTGATCACTGCCCTTTCTCTGAGTGCTTAATCTATCCAATGCATATGGGACATAAGTTCTCTTAAGATCTAAGGTTGGGCATGATGTCTTATATAGCCTATAATTCTGCATTAATACTTCTATTCCTGAAATGAGTGAAAAATCACTTTAAATGTGAATATCAAAGCCTGAAATAAAAAAAGAAATAAAATGATTCCTTGATCTCTTACAGTCAAGCCTTTCCCTCATGTTAGCTTCCATAAGCCACTTTCCATATCTAAATCAGTGGAGGGAGACAATATATAGAAAGTCATATTTTCTATGGTACAGCTCATTCAGTATTCAAGACCGGTCTCAGTGATGCAGTCTCAGCACTGGTAATATCAAGTTGAAGTTCACTGCTTCTGCATGTTTATTGCAGTCTTATCTTGACTTTTCTAGAACCATGTATACCCACACACTTACACATACACACACAAACATTCACTGGTTCTTCCTGAGGCAGGTCAGAGTATTTGGTTCACAATAATCCAGGGCCCACATTAATTCAGAACTACTTAATTCGAGTGGAACACTTGAGGGTGTAAGACCTGAGTTTTCACTGTATTTCTTTCTGGAAGGTTGTTATCATATCCATCCTTTCAGTTCTTTGCCACCAAGTGAAGAGATAAGGTACACTTAAGCACTTTTCCCAAATTTTGATCAGATTCAAGTAAGACAATTCTTAATAGAAATAACTTAGAAAAATGGGCATGAATATATAGTATAAAATTTCAAAGCATCAATCCCTCTGTAAGCATCATCTATGAGCTTCCTTTTCTTAAAATATGTGGTATTCTTTGACCAAGAGTGATCAAGTACATATTTGTTCAAACAGAGCTTTTGGAAGAGTGCAAATTGTTGATAAGGCCAATAAAGCTGAGCTTTTAAACTTTTTGCATTTCAATTGTATAATCAAAACCTGATGATAGCACGTCACATACTCAGAACGCCATGGGCATTGCACAGAAAATGAAAATTAGTTCTAAAAGCCTTTTCATTCTTTGTGGCATAGGATGCTGCACTCTGGCTATATATGAAAGAGGATCAGCGACAAAATGGAAAAAAATATTATGACTGTGAGTGAAAGCAAGCCCAGAGAAAACCAAGAGCATTGAGGGTTGAAAAAGAAGAGCAAGCAGCTGTAATTAGCTTCACTGTTTTATGAAAATAAGAAACAAAGCCACTTTAAAAAATATAAACAGGCAGAATACCAGCTGAGATATCAGTGACTAGTGCTGTAACAAACTTTGGTAAATAGTGAGCAATATGAAAGTAAATAGAGCTTGTGGATAAAAGTTTGACATCAATTCCATTGGCTACATTTTTCATAAATTACCATCCATAATAAAAGTCATTCTGCTATATTACTTTTGAGGTAAGACAACATTTAATACCAAAGACGGTTTGAAATAAAGGCAAAATATCATCACATATCCTCACTAAACAGACACATAAGGCATTTTAATCACTGTGTGTTTAATTACTGAGTGAAATTTCCTATGTTATAGATATTTTCATTTTAAGAAAACAGTGCCAGGGTGATAGAGGTAGTGAAAAGCCTTCTCCCTGATGCGTAGCATTGATTTCTGCCCTGCTTACAGCCTGGTTCCCTTACTCAGTTACACAACGTGACCTTGCAAAAGTGTTTAGTTAACTGAAAGCTTGCCTAAGCATTTCTTATATGTACACGTTGACAGCTATATATCTTTCAATGTATAAGCACAGATTTCACATTTAGTTTATCTTTTCAATGAATTTAGGTGAATATGCTTAAGCCACATCTGTAGGATATACACACACATGGTTAATGTAGCATTTAACAGATATAAGGCAGCAGTTTCTTAAAATAGAACAATATAGTCTTCTTCCAGATCTGTTTAAGGTAGACACAGGGAGAAAGATATCTCGAAATTGCCACCGTATCTCCTCAGTTTTATTTCTTCTTTATGTACAGAATCTGCAAAACTGTGAAGTTTCTGCAGAACTGCTTGTGTAAGACATGAATTGAGTCTCCTATTTTCTAAGAAATGTGTTCTGTAGAAAGAGTAAGATCAGAGAGTAACTCTCTTGATTCTTTGAAAACAGTTTGCCATTTTCTTAAACCATAAAATAAGCCTATAATCATGAATGGGAATATCTCAAAATGGAACAGTGTTTCATGAATGAAGAAAACTTTCTTCGTTTAAGTTGAGAAACTATAAATCACTGTTATGGTTTGGATATGCGATGTCCCCCAAAAGCTCATGTGTGACACAATGCAAGAAGGTTTAGGGAAGAAACTGATTTGATCACAATAGCCTTGATACAATCAGTGAATTACTCTCCTGATAGAGAACTGAGTGGTAACTAAAGGCAGGTAGGGTATGGCTGGAGGAGGTGGGCATTGGGGGCGTGACTATGCCATATATATTTTGTGTCTGACAAGTGAAGTCTCTGCTTCCTGGTGGTCATATGAGCTGCTTCCCTCTGCCACACTCTTCTGCCATGATGTTCAGCCTCAGCTTGAGCCCTGAGTAATGGAGTCTTCTGTCTACAGATTGAGACCTCTGAAATAATGCGCCCCCAAATAAACTTCTCTTCCTCTACAATTGTGCTAGTCAGGTCTTTTAGTCACAGTCTCACACACACACACACACACACACACACACACACACACACACAAAGTGACAAATCTCCTGTATTGCTCTTCTTTAATTTAACACCACTTAGTACATATTTCCACCCTAGAATGTAAAAACTATGAGGAAAAAATTTGTTGTGTCCACTGTTATATGTCCCCAAATCTGGAAATCATTGTAGTTTCCACAAATATTTTGTGAATGATAGAAAGGATGAACATCAAAACAGACAATTCATTTTACCCAAATTATACAGTTACTATCCTAATTCTTCACTTTTGCAACAGGCTCTCTTTTTAATACAATTTACTGGTGAATCATAATTATGGATATTAGTTGGATTTGTTGTTACATATTCATATACACACAAAGCATCATTTGATCAAATTTTTCCCCCAGTACCTCTGCTTCCTCTATTGTATTGGTTTCCTCTCTATTTTCAGGAGATTCCCCCAGCTTTCACATAAGAGACAAAACACAGGACTTTATAAATTTGGCTTATTTCACTTAACATAATGTTTCCATTATGTTCTCAAGTTCAATCCATTTTTCTTCAAATGACATAATTTCATTTTTCTTAATGGTTGAACAAAACTTCACTGTACACACACACACACACACATAACATTTTTTATGCATTCATCTGTTGATGAACCACCTAGGCTGTTTCCATAGTTGGGGTATTGTAAATTGTGCTGTTATCACTATAGTACTATAGTGTGCTGACTTTAATTCTTTAGGATAAATACCACAGAGTAGTATAGCTGGATAATGTGGCGGTTCTACTCCTAGTTGTTTGAGAAACCTCTATACTGGCTATCATAATTTACAATCCTGCTGACAATGTATAAGAGTTCCTTCACCCACATCCTCTCCAGCATTTATTATTGTTTGTATTCCTACAGCTGCCATTCTAAATAGAACCAGATGAAATCTCAGTGTAGTTTTGATTTGCATTTCTCTGATTGCTAAAGATATTGAACATTTTTTCATATACTATTTGGCCATTTGTATTTCTTCTAATAAGGAGTGTATGTATAGTTCATTTACTCGTTATTTTTGTTGATTCTTTTTAGTTATACATAACAATAGGATTCATTTTGACATAATTATAAAAGTGTGGATTATAATTTGTTCTTCCCCTTTCCCTCCCTTCTTCCTTCCTTCTGTTTCCTTTCCTCTGCTCTACTGATCTTTCTGTTATCATAATTTTTTAAAATTAGTGTCTTATGATTCATTCCACTGTCTTTCCCTATACAATCTTTCCCCCCTTCCCTTCATTCCCCTTTGTCGTCTACCCTACTGGTCTTTCTTCTGTTCTTTTTTTATCTCCCTCTCTTATTCTGGATTACCTTCCTCATATCAGAGAAAACATTTAAACTTTGATTTTGGGGGGACTGAATTATTGATTTTTTTTCAGGTGTCAAGTTTTTTGAGTTCTTTATATAGTCTGCATATGAATCCTTTGTTGGAACAGAAGCTGGCGAAGATTTTTTTCCCAATCTGTAGGCTCTCTCTTCATGCCCTTAATCATTTCCTTTGCTGTGCAGAAGTATTTTTAATTTGATGCCATCTCACTTATTAATTCTTGGTATTATTTCCTAAGCTTTAGGAGTCCTATTGAGTAAGTTATTGACTGCTATTATATGTTGGGGGTGTTGACTCTTTATTTTATTCTAGCAGTTGCAAAATTTCTAGTTTAATTCCTAGGTCATTGATACATTTTGAGAGGCCTGTGCAGAGTGAGAGATAGGGATCTAGTGAAGCCTACACTCTTGTAATCAATCAGGTACCTCATGACTGCACATGAGGATGGTTAGTTATCACTTATTTTTGTTCCTGACTCTGTTTTATATTTAGCTATCAACTTTGCTTTTTAAAATTTTATTGGATTCAGTCATACACTATTGTGTGTGAGGGTTTTTAAGGGAGTGGGGTTTCCTTCAAATTATTTAAGAAGTTGTCCCTGTGTCCTTTACTAGACTTGTACAATTAATTGTGGGCTTTGCCATGTGACCCTTCTCATCCTGGACCATTACCATAAAAATCCTGGCTCCCTGCTTGAGCTTCAATCTTTAGCAATGAAGCACCAAAATTTCTTTCCCCCAGAGGCATCATGTGGTAATTTCTATTTCTTTTGCCCATTTCAGTTCCCTCTCCAGACTGCATACTTTAATTCATGGAGCTATTACTTTTCTTTGTGTTGTTCCTAAACCTGCAGATTCTAACCAACCACCAAATTCTATTACTTTTTAATCAAATAAATCTAACCCATTGCCCTATTTCCCTTACCTTGAAGTGTGATATGTGGACACTTACAGCAGCATCTGTATGACCTTTTCCCTTCTTTTCTACTCCCCTACAAACTTTCTAGAATTATTAGAGCAGGGCTTCAATCATACAAGACCCTTGCTGGTTACAAAAGAAGCCTTTGGATACCTATAATTATTACAGCCTACTTTCTTGGCATGGATTTCAGTGCCAACCTCCATTAATAATAACTTTTCCATAACTGTTAAATGTCATATTTAACCTACCCAGTTAACTTATTTTTCTATCTACATGTTTACTAATAATAGTACTTTTTTATGGAAAATTTTTTGTTACTGATTTGCATCTATTCAAATACATTCTTCAAAAGATAGACAATGCAAATAAAATCACCTTCATGAACTCCATTAAAAGCCCTCTGAAATGTGATGCTTTCTGAGTGCCTTAGCATAATTTTATCACGCATTGGTGGTCTGTAATTCAATATGTGGAATGTGCTATATCTTATCTTGAATATCTGCCTTCTGCTTTCTACTAGAGTAAAATTCCTTGACAGTATATTGTGTATTAACTCATCTATTTATTTCCATCAATGCCTTGCACATGGTATCCTTGAAATTCAATTAATATAGATTATTATTAGTAAGTTGCAATAAAAGATCTATTATGTTGTATTCAATGCTAAACATAAATTTGAGACATTCACTTAATGTGTAGGCATCAAAAATAAACTGAATATACTTACACAGAAAAAAAAACTCCAATCTTTATGATATTGAATTCAGAAGAAAAATTCACACAATTCTTTTGGTGGATATACCATCATGTGATTCTCATTCCGATTCTCTGTATCTAACAATTTTTAAAAGTCAGATTTCTGAGCAATTTCTCAAGCAGTTATATTTAGGGCATTCAATTTTGTAACATTCCCAATAGAACTGTACTATTATTAACTTCGAGGATTTCTGAAATCATTCATGTACTTAATTTATTTCTAAGTTCATTTCTTTTTAAATTTTGGGTATAATATCATGGCATTTACAGTACTTGCAAAGCATACTGTACTCCATAAATCATCAATGCTGTGGTAAATCTTCCAAGTATATATAGAAGTATCTAGAGAAAGACAGGGAATCTGTAAGAGGTAAAGCCTTCAAGGCCCATCTCACCCCAAGCAGGAACTTGAACAGTGATTCAAGCAGCAAAATTGGATTTCATATCTTTTCAAGCTGCCAAGGTTGAATTTCCAACATTTTTAACTCAAAGTTTTCTTCATTAGTATGAGAAATCTGCAAGGTGTAGTTTCCTTTTAAAACTACACTATGTACCCTTTCTCATTAAGATATTACCTATAAAGAAGGAAAAGTCATATGATTTTATCTGCACGTGACTATGTAAATAAGTGCCTGTCACAAAACACTACATCAATGATTTGGAGTGGAAGGGTTAACATGCTTCACAAGGTTTTATTACATAAAGTATACTGAAAATTACAAAAATAATCTTAATACATACAAAATGTTACTCTCCAAATAAAACATGTCAAATTTTACTAACATTTTGGTTCTTATGTGAAAATTGAACATTTAGAAAAACTATAATTTTTTTCACATTTTTTTCAAAAAATATTAAGAAAACTAATTCTTTTTGATTACATAGAACATTAGGATATATTTTGATGTAATCATAAAAGCATGGAACATAATTTGACCTAATTCAATCCCTAGCCCTTCTCTCTCTTTCTTCTTCCTTCCCCTGCTCCCCTTCCTCTACTCTATTGATTTTTCTGTAATTTATGTATAGGTGTTTTAGATTAGTATCTTGTGGATGTACTTGATATTGAGATCCACTGTGCTATATTCATGCATACCCATTTGAGAGTTCAGTAAATTCAGTCAGTATCATTCCACTGATGCTCACTTTCCCCCTCCCTCCTTCTTTCCCCTCAATCCACTTCATGTACTCTACTGCTCTTTTTTTTAAGTAGTGAGGATTGAACCCAGGGACACTTAAACACTGAGCCCAATTTTTGTGTTTTATATAGAGACAAAGTCTCACGGAGTTGCTTAGGGCCTTGCTAAATTGCTGAGGCTGGCTTTGAACTTGTGATCCTCCTGCCTCAGCCCCGCTAGCTGCTGGGATTCCAGGCATATGCCACCACACTCAGCTCCTTCCTCTATTTGATGAAATTCCCTTTCCCTTTTTCCTTTCTTTCTCTCTTTCTTTTTTAATTCCCCCTTTATTTTGGGTTAGCTTCCACATGCCATAAAAAAACATTTGAACTTTCACTTTTGGGGGACTGGCTTATTTCACTCAGTAGGATGTTCACTAGTTCCATTCATTTACTGGCAAATGCCACAATGTCATTCTTCTTTAATTTCATTTAGTAACAACTGTTGGTGTTTTAAAATCACTAATGAAACTGATAAACACTTACCAAGACCAATTATGACTATATATATTATTATATATTCCACATTTTATTATCTATTGAAGGGCATCTAGATTGGTTTCATAGCTTGGCTATTGTGACTTGTGCTGCTATAAACACACACTAAATCACTGTAGTATGCTGACTTTAAATCTTTTCGATTTCTACTGCAGAGTGATATGCACCTACTTATTTAAATTTTTTTAATACTTCTAGTCTGATACAAACTAACAGGAAAAAACAGATATAGGTTTGAGCATCAAATTTAAAATCCAATAATAAAATAATTTTAAAAACTCAAATATTTGGAAATTAGCATATCTTAATGACTCAAAATAGAAACTGGAAAATACTTTGAAATTTAATGATAATGAAGATACAATGAATTAAAGTATTTTAAAAACAGATAAAGTTTGTTTAGAAAACAATTTATAACAATAAATTGTTATACTAAACTGGAAATGAATTATCTAAATATTTCAAGAAACTGGTACAAAAAGAATTAATTAAAGACAAATATAATAAAATGAAGAAAATAATAATAGCAAATACCTGTACAACTGAAAAGAAGCACATAATAGAAAAATTCAGTAACAACTGTTGGTGTTTTAAAATGACTAATGAAACTGATAAACTCTTACCAAGACCAATCAAGAAGAAATTCATAAAGTTTGAAGTGATATGAAATACACAAATTCCTTGAAAACTGTCACAAAAATTGATTAATTAAAACCAACACAAGAATTAATTTAAAAAGGACTACCTGGTATATTTGAATGTCTTGATAATTAAAAATCTTTCCACAAAATTTCTCCTTTTAAGAAGGAATCTATGATATAAAAGTTGCCTCAACTCTAGTACCAAACCATGGGATGGCGTTTCTAATAATGGAAAATTACATGCTGAACTCTTTCATGGATATGGAAGCAAAAATCCAAAATTACAGTATGAATTCATAAGACTAGAAACCAATAATTCTGCAATTCCCAGTGGAGTTTATTTTGGCGGGAGAGGGACAGTTGTGTTCAATATTTAAAAATCAACCAATGTCACTCATGATTTGAATAGGAATAAAGAAAAGAAAAAATAAGTAATTTAACACAGGCATGAAAAAATTTGATAAAATTCAAAATTGATTAGTAAAAATGTGTTTTCTTAGTAATATAACTTCCTAATTCTAATAATGAGTATCTCTGCTCTCACATACAAAACAAACAAACAGAAACAGATGCTATAGCCATAGCAGTTCTTGGAATTCTAAGATTATAATTTTAACCTGTAGAAGATTCTGAGTAGAAACAAATTTAAGCTGAGCTATTTTGTCAAATAGTTTATACAGAAATGTATACAACACCTACATATAGAGGAAGAGTAAGTTTCTTGTTGCATGAAAACAACTGCAACATTCCGTATTCATTTTGACTTTTTATTTTTTGTTTGTTGCTTTTAGTTATACAAGACTGTAGAGTATATTTTGACATTTATGCAAACATGGAGTACATCTTATTGTAATTAGGATCCTACGCTTGTGCATACATAATATGGAGATTCACTCTGGTATATTCATATATGTACATAGGAAAGTTATGTCAGAATCATTCCATTGTCTTTCCCATTCCTGTCCCCTCTCCTTTCTTTCATTTCCCTTCGTCCAATCTGCTGATCCCCAACCCCACAGTTTATTGTGTGTTAGCTTCCACATATCAGAGAGAACATTCAACCTTTGTTTTGGGGGGATTGGCTTATTTCACTTAGCATAGTAGTCTCCAGATCCATCCATTTACTGGCAAAAGTCATAAAGTCATTTGTATATATGTGTATACATATATATGTATATACGTATATATGTATACACATATATATATATACTACATTTTCTTTATCCATTCATCTGTTGAAGAGCACCTTGGTTGGTTCCACAGCTTAGCGTCTGTGAGTTGAGCTGCTATAAACATTGATGTGGCTCTGTCACTATAGTATGCTGATTGCAAGTCCTTTAAGTATTTGCCAAGAAGTGAAATAACTGGATCAAATGGTTCACTGCAATTTTTAAAAGAGATATTATGAAATCATAATAGTGTCTTTGATGAAAAAGGAGTATAAATATACATTTCAAAACTTTAAAACATTTATTTCAGAAAAAATGAATTTTAACCCTCCTTTATCTTACAATACTGATAATGCATTTATATCATCCTTTTTCCCTGTCATTTAGAGAAAAAAGTTAGACATCATACTGTTTTGGATATTTACTCTTTTGTGTTTCCATCTTATATTCAATTTCAACTATTTCTATATACTTCTATCTCTTTGATATTCTAGCTAAATGGAATTTTATATCACTTTAAAATTTTATTCATTCTAATATTTTATAATATTATGTTATAAAGTTCTTATAAACTTCTAATTTGCCACCTAAAATTGTTTTCAGTTTTACTTAAGATATACAGATTCACTAAAATTAATAGGAATTGAAAATATTACTCAAAGTGAAAACAAATAATTGAAAATATTACTCAATTGATAAAATTTTAAATTTAATTATTTTTGAAATAAGGAATTCACTACTCTCACAAAGGCAAAATTTCATTTGTAATGAATTTTAAAGTAACATACCTACTAAAGCTTTGGTTCCTCAAAATTCCTCTAAACTTCCATGAGAAACACATCAACTCACATGTGTTAAAGTAAATACATGTGCTCAAATTAAAGTTTAACTCATTTCTAATACACTTTCATATAGAGTCAGAGCAAAGAAGAAACCATGGAAACTTTACTTGTAAAATTTGGAATCAAGTAATATTCAGGCTCCAGAGAAATATATTGACATACAAGAAGGCTCAGGGTGTCATTGGAAGGAGTGGGATGAATCTGGTAATTTGATGATTAATTTTGGACATTGTATTGATTATGAGGATTTAACTGTGAAAAGAAAAAAAAAAAGATCAGTGAGGACAAAGAACTGTGTCCACAGAGTACTAACCCAAGCAGACATTCTGCAGTTGGTGTGATGCTGTCCTTATCTTGCCATGAAACTGATAGAGAGCTTTGAATCTCTTTCTTAACATTCAAAACCAGAGCTTCACGCTACTGAAAAGTCTTCCACTGAAAACTGGGATTTCCTCTGTGTAATCTGATCTCTAGTCAAATGTGTTAGAACAGTGATTCTATACAATCACTGTTTTAGAAGTGATTTGAATCATTTTAGAAGTTTTAGTCCATCAAAAACTTATTGTAAATTTTGTCACCCAGTGTCATAGGACTCTCCAAGGATCTCCTGGAAAGTATATCTCTGCCCCATTGACATTGGGTTTGTTTTTTCCAAATTAACCATTATTTTTTATTCAATGAACATTTATTTTTATTGATTAAAAGTACTGGATTAATCTTTTCTCCTTTCATTAAAGTACAAGCTTGGGTCTGGGGGTATGGTTCAATGGTACAGCATGTGCATAAAGCCCTGGGTTCCATCCCTAGCACTGAAAAACATATACAGCTATGTATATAAATGTATATATAGGGGGCGGCTCCAAGATGGCGACCTAGATGGACGCCACGGTCAGTCTCTCTAGAACCAGAGATTGAAGTTGTGGAAATACCATCTCCCAGCCAGCTTCTGGACATCATCCTACTGCTGTCCCCGCAGGAATTTGACTTGCGCGTGTACGCAGGGCCACCAGGCAGCAGTGATTGCCACAAGCAGCGTGACTTCAGCAGCAAACGCTCCGCTGTGGGCGGCTCGGAGCCCCAGCCCAGGGCCCACCTTGGGCAGGGCCTGCTTCTACACAGGGGGCATAGGACAGCACCTGGGAACAAACTGAACTCAACACAGAACACCTTGAAAAGGCGGCAATTCCACCAGCGGCCAGGCCCAGAGTTACACCCTGCTGTGAAACCCACACCCAGGAGACCAGCAGGGAAAGACCAGCAAGCAACGGACAACGCCACCTACTGGAGGTGAAAGGAAACATACTTCTTTATTTACATTGAGACTTTTTTTCCTTTTTTTATTCTTATTTTTTATTTTATCCTTTATCTTTTTCTCCTAATATTTCTATTTTTAATCTCTTTGTTTTATTTTACTGCTCTTTTCTTCTTTCCTTTCTCTCTTTTTTCCTCCCTCTTTTGTCTCTCACTCTTTTCCTACTCTCTAATCCCCAACAGTTGTGTAACCAAGTATTTGTTATACAGTGGGACATGGTAGATTGGGATTTCTGAACTGTATACTAGAGTGGTATTATATAGTTTTGTAACTCCCACTTGCATGTTTTATTTTTCTTGCTATCTTCTCTCCTCACTGTACTCCCTTCTCTTCCTCTTTACTGATCTTCCCCAACTCTCGATCACTCTTTCTAGTAATAGCCAACTTCTCTTGGATTCCTTTTTCATGCATTCTAAGATCCAATAACCATATCCTCACTTCCTACTACCCCAACAATCTATCCTACACCCCACCCTCAAGTTTCCCTAGCCCACCAACAGAAACTATAGACCCTTGTACAAACTTATTATTTACATAATAGATTGTAAAGGAACCCATAATTATTGTATATCATGACTAAACTGTAAACATATTTGAGAGCTCTTAGAAACTACTTGGTTTGAAACTATATATTGCTTGTATTGAGATCAATCAATATTGGTCTACCCTTTAGAAGAGAGGTATTGAAACCCTGCAGAGAAATTATACCCATATAGGAGTAAAAACTGTAACAACAGTTTTTATACCCATATAGGAGTAAAAACTGTAACAATGGAACTAGAAGGAAAGACATGCAATCACCATGAAAAAACAAGGGAATAAAGTGACTCAAACAAACCAAGATAACACACTACTAGAATCCATGGTCAGTACAGCAGAAGAAATGACAGAACAAGAATTCAGGATGTACATAATTAATAAGCTCTGTGACTTGAAAATGATATAAGAGAGCAAGCCAAGTCAGCAAAAGACCATTTCGATAAAGAGATACATAGGCAAATACAGGAAGTAAAAGATCACTTCAATAAGGAGATAGAGAATCTGAAAAGGAACCAGACAGAAATCCTTGAAATGAAAGAAACAATGAACCAAATTAATAACTCAATGGAAAGCATCAACAACAGATTATACCACTTGGAAGATAGAACCTCAGATACTGAAGACAAAATATTTAAACTTGAGAATAGAGTTGACCACACAGTGAAGACAGTAAGAAGCCATAAACAGAATATCCAAGAGCTTTGGGATAACATTAAAAGACCAAACATAAGAATTATTGGGATAGAAGAAGGCATAAAACTCCAAACCAAAGGAATGAGCAATCTATTCAATGAAATAATATCAGAAAACTTTCCAAATATGAAGAATGAATTGGATAATCAAATTCAAGAGGCTTACAGGACACCCAATGTTCAAAATCACAACAGACCTACACCAAGGCACATCATAATGAAAATGCCTAACATTCAGTATAAGGAGAGAATCTTAAAAGCCACAAGAGAAAGGAATCAGATTACATATAGGGGGAAGCCAATTAGGATCACTGCAGACTTCTCAACCCAGAACTTGAGAGCAAGAAGATCATGGCAAAGCATATACCAACTGCTAAAAGACAGCGGATGCCAACCAAGAATCTTATATCCAGCAAAATTAAGTTTTAGGTTTGATGATGAAATAAAAACCTTCCAAGATAAACAAAAATTAAAAGAATTCACAGCAAGAAAGCCAGCACTACAGAACATCCTTGGTAAAATATTCCATAAGGAGGAAATGAAAATCAGGAATGACAACCTGCAGCGGGAGGAGCTACACTAAAGGCCAATCACAGGAGAAACACAGTTAAGTTAAAAACCGAAGAATAAACCAAAATGTCTGGAAATACAAACCATGTCTCCATAATAACATTGAATGTCAATGGCCTAAACTCAGCTATTAAAAGACACAGACTGGCAGATTGGATTAAAAAAAAAGACCCAACAATATGCTGCCTCCAAGAGACTCATCTCATAGAAAAAGATACTCACAGATTGAAGGTGAAAGGATGGAAAAAAATTTATCACTCCATGGACTGAGTAAACAAGCAGGAGTTTCCAACCTCATTTCAGATAAAGTAGACTTCAAACCAAAGTTAGCAAAAAGGGATAAAGAACGTCATTTCACACTGCTCAAGGGAATCATACATCAACAAGACATAACAATATTAAATATCTATGCCCCAAACAATGGGGCAGCCATGTCCATCAAACAAACCCTTCTCAAATTCAAGAACCAAATAGATTCCCAACACAATAGTATTGGGTGACTTTAACATAACTATCCCACCACTGGACAGATCTTCCAAACAAACACTAAACAAAGAATTTACAAGAATTAATAGAACAGTCAATGGTCTAGACTTAATGGATATAGATAGAATATTCCATCCATCAACAAGCAAATACACGGTTTTCTCAGCAGCACATGGATCCTTCTCCAAAATAGATCATATGCTATGCCATAAAGCAAGTCTTAGTAAATACAAAAAAATAGAGATACTACCTTGCATTCTATCTGACCATAATGGACTGAAACTAGAAATTAATGACATTTTAAAAAAAAGAAGCCACTACAACACCTGGAGACTCAATAATTTTCTATTGAACAATGCATGGGTAATAGAAGATATCAGGGAAGAGATAAAAAAGTTCTTGGAAGTAAATGAGAGCTCTGATACAACATACCAAAATCTCTGGGACACTATGAAGGCAGTGCTAAGAGGAAAGTTCATTGCATTAAGCGCACATATTCAAAGATGTAAAAGTCAACAAATCAATGACTTGACACTACAACTCAAAGCCCTAGAAAAAGAAGAACAAAGTAACACCAAAAGAAGTAGAATACAGGAAATAATTAGAATCAGAGCTGAAATCAATGAAATTGAAATGCAAGAAACAATTCAAAAAATTAATAAAACAAAAAGCTGGTTCTTCTATAAAATAAACAAAATTGACAAACGCTTAGCCACTCTAACAAAAAGAAGGAGAGAAAACCCAAATTACCAAAATTTGTGATGAAAAAGGAAATATCACAATAGACCCTGCTGAAATACAGAGGATAATCAGAAACTATTTTGAAAACTTATATTCCAGTAAAATAGAAAACCCTGAGAACACCAAGAAATTCCTAGAGAAATATGACCTACCCAAACTGAACTAGGAAAACATTCATGACTTAAACAGATCAATTACATGCAAGGAAATAGAAGAGGCCATCAAGAGCCTTCCATCCAAGAAAAGCCCTGGACCAGATGGATTCTCAGCCAAGTTCTACAAGACCTATAAAGAAGAACTAGCTCCAATACTCCTCAAATTATTCCATGAAATAGAAAGGGAAGGAACCCTTCCAAACTCATTCTATGAGGCTAGTATCACCTTGATCCCAAAACCAGACAGAGACACATCAAAAAAGGAAAACTTCAGACCAATATCCCTGATGAACATAGATGCAAAAATTCTCAATAAAATTTTGGCAAATCGCATACAAAAGCATATTAAAAAA